>JADRCD010219066.1:0-31157 GCA_019843815.1 Montemys delectorum
GTACTTGAGATGAGACAGGTGAACCCATTAAGAGAGTCCCTCAAGCATAGCAGCTGTGAGGGTCATGAGAATTAACCTGAAGAGACCTCATCATTTAGGGGAAAGGGGGAAGGGCAATGGTCCAGAGGGCAAGGAATGACCTGATATCCGAAGTTGATAGGTTGTTGACAAGAGATAATGTTTGGTCAGGATAGACAGTGGTCAGTAACATTCCATAGGAGGGAACAGAGATGACAGAAGGAAGTGACTAGGTGATCAGGTAGGAAAGAGAATTTGGGTGAAAGACCAGGAGTCAGACTGGTCATCTATACATGCGCTCAAAGTGTAAGATGAAAAGAGGTTGTTTGGGGAGAGCCCATATCCTAAAAAGACCCAGTGAGAAGAGTTTTACCCAATCAAGGTGAAGTTCCTGTGACAGTTTGACAAGGGTAATTTTCAAGGAATGGTTAGTCCATTCTACCTTTCCTAAGGTCTACGGGGTGATACAGAATGTGATAATACTAAAGGATGTTAAAGGCCTTAGGTAGGGTTTGAGAAACTTGGAAGGTGAATTCAAGACCATTGTCTGACTGGAGCAAGGCGGGGATTTCAAACTGAGGGATGATCTCATCGTGCAAAAGATCAGAGACTCTCTGAGCCCTTTTTTGGTGGTAGTGAATGTCTCAGCCCACCCTGAGTTGGTGTCCACCCAAGGCATGTTTGATGATGGGCAAGTGAGTAAAGTCAAGTTGCCAGTTAGTCCGAGGGAGGGAACCTCTAGCCTGGTGGGTAAGATACTTGGACTTGGAGTCTGACATCTGACAGATTTTGCAAGAGGCAGTGAGGCAGGGGTAAATTTTAAGAAACGAAAGTTCTCAAGAGTAGGCTGTAGATAGGTTTTAACAAAAATAAGATAAGACTCGGCTGTAAAAATGAAAGAGATGGTGTAGATAGGGCAGAGTATCTAGGGAAGTGAGTTGTACTGTGAGAAAGTCCTGTGGTAGGTAAACGAGTCTAGGCCCCTAAGGGCTGCAGCTCTAGCTGTCGCAACATCTCAGTTGTTTCTCTTAGAGGTGATCTGTCTGGTGGGACTGGCAGTGGACAATTCCAATAGCTGTGGGGAGATGGGAGTCTTTTAGCATGGTCATAATTTGTCTGCATAGGTGATTGATCCTCCTTTTGTTGTAAGCCTGCACTCTTTCCAAACACAGGAAAGTGTGGGACAGGAGGATTTGGAAGTCATATTTAGAGTCTGTATAGCTATTTAGGGATTGTCTCTGTGACAAATGAAAGGCACCAGTAAGAGTTTAGTTTAGCCTGTTAGTTAGTAGGGGGGGGGGGGCTGTGCCTCAACTGCTTCTGCATCTGACACTGTAGCGTAGCCAGCTCTTCAGTTCCCTTTATAAAGGAGCTTCCATCTGTTTACCAAGTGTAGACAGCCCAAGACAATGTGTCCTCCTGTATGTGTGAGGGATAGGACAATCGTTCCTCTAATGTGTGAGTGCAGGAATGAGATAGAGAGTGGTCAGTGTTTGGTTGAGGAAGAATATTTGAAATATTAAGAGGTAGGCACAGTGGGAAAGTAAGTGTAGAGTCTTCTATTAGTGCTACCTGAAGGGAAAGAACCCTGGATGGAGGTTGTGTCTGTAAGCCTTGGTAAGTTAAAAGCTGGGACAGGTTATAAGAGGAGAAGATAGTGATAGGTGACCCAAAGGTTAGATTTTTTTGGATTTTCAAATTCGGAGCTCGGCACCTGCTAAAGCATGTATGCAAGGTGCCCATCCCTGGATAGTAAGGTCTAAATTTTTTTGACAAGTATGCTATGCATACTTGCAAAGGAGGGTCCTGGTTGGCAACCTAGTATTCTGAGGAAATACACTCCTGTTTCTGTTACATAGAGAGAGAAGGGACAGGTTAGGACCAAGAAGTGAAAGGCTGGGTCTTAGTTAGAAGGTGGCTTGTTTCCAGATAGATCATGTCAGGCTGTTGGGGGGAAGTGAGGAAGAGGAGAAAGAGAAAAAGGGGGGTGATGGGTCTGGGTCTCAGTCTTTTATTTAGGCTGCAACATAGATGCCAGGTAATGAATGATGAGCATAGGTGAGGGGTATGTAGGGAGTATGTGGCTGTTGCCATAACAACAGATGCAAGCAGGTCCTTAACGTTTAGGGATGATGTCATCGCTGCATTCGGAGGCTGACTGTAAAACCCCTTCTAATGCCAACACTGGGCCCAAAGAAGGGCTTCTTGGAGCCTTTGAAAGGGCTTCATAAGAGGTTTGAGAAGAGGTTCCTGGGTGGGGCCTAAGGTTGCTTCATATAAGGGGTGGGAAAGGAGAGAAAAGGAGGGAAACCAGGAACCTAAAAAGGCAACTATTCCTAGGAATGATAGCATCTTCTATTTAGTAGAGGGAACTGTTAGAGATTGGATTAGGTGTTTTCTATCTAAGGGTAATGGGTTTGTGGGTTGGAGTAATTGTTAGTCCAACAATTACTGAGGGGTGGACAATTAAACCTTAGAAGATGAGACTCTGTAGCCTCAGCTGGACAGGAAATTTAGAAGAGCAGGGGTGTTAGTTTGGCTAATTTTTAGAGAGGGACTGCAGTAGACAATGTCATCAACACAATGAATAGTCTTAGATTCATGGAAGGACAAAGAGAGTAGGACAGAAGCTGGGGCCTGGCCAAATAGGTGCGGGTTGTTCCAGAAGTCTGGAAGTAGGAGATGCCAGGTGAGTTGGGTAGAGAAGTGAATGTCAGGGCCAGTCCAGGTAAAAAGCAAAGATGTTTTGTGACTGGTTGTCTAGGGGGATGGAGAAAAATGCATCTTTGAGATCTAGGATTGAGAAGTGAGATTCCTGAGGTAATAGTAGGAAGAAGCAGATAAGGGTCAGCCACAATAGGATCAAGAGGAACCACTGCAGAGTTAAGAAGCTGGACATCTTGAACCAGGTGACAGATCCTATGGGGTTTTTTTCTACAGCAGTATAGGAGTGCTAAAATACTTCTGACTGTAGAGTTAGAGCTTCTCTGTCCAAGTGTTTAAACTTGTCAGGGTAGCACTGAGAAAACAAACAGGTCATCAAAAACTGTTTACCTTCTGGGTTTTCAAGCTCTAGATTAGTATGTTGTAAGAGGGCCCTGTAAGGTGCTGTAAAATTTGAGATGGGTTTTCCTGTTTGTCCTGGATGACCTTGGAGGTCCATCTCCTAGGCTATTCTAGACACTGTCAAGTTGTCAACAAAAATTACCATCATAGCTGGGCAGTGGTGGCACACACCTTTAATCCCAGCACTTGGAAGGCAGAGGCAGGCGGGGATTTCAGAGTTCGAGGCCAGCCTGGTCTACAGAGTAAGTTCCAGGACAGCCAGGGCTACACAGAGAAACTCTGTCTCAAAAAACAAAAAACAAAAAACAAAAAAAAAAAAAGGGGAAGAAAGAAAAGAAAATTGCCATCACAAAATTAATAAAAAAATAAAATGAGTCTCTAAAAAACTTAGAGGAATCATACAGAATATGCATAAATGGACATATGCAAAAAATCAGATAGAATTTTGAAAACATCCAAAGTAAGAAATGAAAGTTGGGGACAGTCTTTTTAGAATGCAGAACGACTGAAAGAATGAGGGAGAGCTGAGTAATGTAGTAAGACAGTGCCTGCCAAGCAGGGCTGAGACTTTGGGTTTCATCCCCAATACCAGTAATCAACAATAATTGTTATAACTTCTTTTGCAACTATGGTTATAATAAGTAGGAAAGAAACTAAAACAACAAAAATAGAGAAAACTATTGTCAAGGACCTGGCTCTAGTCACTCTGGGCTGACTTTCTCCTTGATGACTATAGAGAAATCACAGAGACAAGACAGATACCCGGATTTGGACAGTTCTTGTGGTTTGTGAAACAGGAAAAGCCTGAGCGTCCCTTCTGTCAGTACTAGGGTTAGAAGAGGGGCCAATGCTGAAGGCTGTTTCATTGTTGTACAACTGGATGGATTGTTATTAGTGTTCAGAATTCAAGGCAAGAAACAGTCCCATGAAGAACAAGTTCAAATCCCACCAGCCCCTGCTAAATAAAGAATCAAAAGAGTGGAAAGTTTTGCTGAAGAAAAGTTATGAATTCCCAGATTGGATGTATTGAAGGAATGACAGAAGGAGCACGGAAGAGTTTAAAAGAAAGAGAAGTAAAATATTTTATAAATATTTTATATAAGGCATTTTCGAAGGAGAGCTATATGTCCAAAAAAAAGAAAATAGAAAAATTGCTTAGTGATAAGTTCCTTAAAGAGTTTCAAGAAATAGGAACCTCAAGACAAAGAGAGAAGTGAGGACACGTGTCTTATGTGGGTAGCTGACGAAAGGCTGGAGGCTTTCAGAGCATGGGGGCAAGGAGTGGACGTTAGGAAAGAGGGATGAGCAGGGATGCAGGGGTGGGGCCAGGAAAAGTAATAGCAACCACTTCACTGTGGAATAGTGTAAGAGAGAGTGCTCAGAGACGGTAGGTGGAAGAGTGGGAGAAGGGTATAGAGGGCAGGAAGATGTAGTACTCGAAGAAAGAATTTGAACGTTAAAAA
Organism: Montemys delectorum; assembly: GCA_019843815.1. Lineage (NCBI taxonomy): Eukaryota > Metazoa > Chordata > Mammalia > Rodentia > Muridae > Montemys > Montemys delectorum. The sequence goes on from JADRCD010219066.1 coordinate 4,548, forward strand.
GCATCCTTACACAGGGCCATATCTGCCCTGTCCACTGTTCACGCACGCTTATAACCGTGCACTTATCCCCAGCACTGCATACTGCATGCCCAGCAACTCCTTTTCATCTTGCCCTTTGTATTAACAGTTTCCTTTTCAGTTATGACTCTTGAGAAGCAAGTCTCCCAGGTGGATCACAGCATGCCTTACTGAAGTATGCTTGGGTTGTCAGAATTCTCCCAATCATGATCATAATGTACTAAACCACACCCCTTCCGTTGAGTCTTTATTATTCTCTGGAACTGTGACTATAGCTTTAGGTATGCTATTTATGCTATTTCTTTTTTTTTTTTAATTAGATGCTTTCTTTATTTACAATATCTCCTTTCCCAGGTTCCCCTCCAAAATAATAATAATAATAATAATAATAATAATAATAATAATAATAATAATATAAAACAAAAACTAAAACAAACCCCTGTTCCCTCTCCCTCCCCCTGCTCACCACTCCACCCCCTCCTGCTTCCTGGCCCTGGCATTTCCCTACACTGGGACATAGAACCTTCACAGGGCCAAGGGCCTCTCCTCCCATTGATGACCTACTTGGCTATCCTCTGCTATACATATGCAGCTGGAGCTATGAGTCCCATCATGTGTACTCTTTGGTTGGTGGTTTAGTCCCTGGGAGCTCTGAGGGTACTAGTTAGTTCATATCGTTGTTCGTCCTAAGGGGCTGCAAACCCTTCAGCTCCTTGAGTCCTTTCTCTAGCTCCTTCTCTGGGGACCCTATACTCAGTCCAATGGATGGCTGTGAGCCTCTACTTCTGTATTAGTCGGGCACTGTCAGAGCCTCTCAGGAGACAGCTATATCAGGCTCCTGTCATCCAGCACTTGCTGGCATCCACAATAGTGTCTAGATTTGATGATTGAATATAGGAATTCCCAGGTGGAGCAGTCTCTGAATTGTCCTTCCTTTAGTCTCTGCTCCATAATTAGTTTCTACAACTCCTTCCATGGGTATTTTGTATTTCTAATCCATAGATAGGTAGACACTACAATAACACAGGCATGGTAACCTCAGCTTCACTGACAAGCCACCTGGGTTCCAAAAGGCCTTTGTGAAGGCTGAGGTTTACACACCTCGGAATGATGAAAAGTGGAGCCTGATCCCTGTGGCGCCGAAGGACATTTTCTCTTCCAGCATACTGACCTGTCATTCTCGCCTTTTGTGATTGCCTTGCATATTATAATTATTTTTTTCACACCTCTATACCTCTTACTACCAGTTTGTCAACCCTTCTGAGTTGGGAATGAGAATTCATCTTTGTTTCTCCAATGCCAAATATAGTGCATGCTCAATATTGGTCAAATGTTTTATGTGTAAAATTAAAATAACAATCAAGGGCCAGTGAGATGCCTCAGCGGGTAAGGGTGCTTCCCACCACACATGACGATCTGAGTTCAATACAAGAACTCAAGTGATAGGAGGTTATGGACAGGCACACATGCACATACTTAATCTATCAATGTAAAAAACATAAGGTTTCATTATGTATGAATGGACAAATGAACAAGAGGTTTCCATGGTGAGCCTGTAAGCAAAACAGAGCCTATCTACTATATGTAATTATAGTATATGTAATCACATCGAGCTCTAAAACTCTCACTTGCTGTCTAACCTATTCTTTTAAACTGCTTTACAAATAGAACACACAAATGTGACATATATTTACACACATACATATAATCCTAAGAATGAATATATATACATATGTATATATATGAATGAATATATATACATGTATGTGTATATATACATATACATATGTGTGTATATATATACATATATATATATATACATATATATGACGATGTGAACCATGTTCATTAGCTGCCAATCCTATTTGTTTTTATTCAGACATTGGCAGAATGTTTCCCCTGACACATCTGTGCCTATATTTGAAGGTCCCTGTAAATGTGTCATTGTTTTCAAACACAATTGATTTGCAAATTGACTTGAAATTTCTAATTTTACAGAAGCCACAGTTGTTTACATAGCTTTAAGTGGCAGTGAATCACCAAAGGAATGAATCAGTAGGCCACACAGCCGAAAGTCGCACAATTTATTCAGGTAAGCATTTTATGAAAGGGAGGCTTTTCCTGCTCTTTCCTGAAGGAACATGGAGTAGAGGATCTTGGGGATACAGAAGGTGGGAACAGAGACTGGAGGTAGTGGAGGGGACATGGAGGAAGCAGAGACTAGAGTCAGGATGTATTGTATAAGAGAAAAAAATTTATTTTTTAAAAATTAAGAAGAATCCTTTTTCAAATGTAAAAAAGTAGCATGTAATAAGTTGTATGATTAATTGTTCTTGTAATAGTCTTCTCTTTTCTGGAAATAGGTGTGTATAAGTGTGTTGTGTGTGTACATTGTATATGTGTATGTGTCTATTGTGTGATGTGTTTATATGGTATCTGTCTGATGTGTATATGTGTGAATTATGTGGTTTGTGTATGTGTATGTGTATGTTTGTGTTAGCTGAATGTGTGTAGTTTGTGGTGAATGTGATGTGTGTGTATTGTGAGGTTTGTGTGTATATGTATATGCATATATGTGGTAGGTGCTTGATATGTGTTTTGTATATATGTATATGGAAATATATATGCAGTACATGATTTTATATGTATGTGTATGTGATGTGGGGGTGGTGATATGTCAGTTTGTGTATGTATGGTGTGTGTGTGTTTGGTGTGGGAGTGTGTGTATGTATTTGTCATGTGTCTGTGAGTGTAAGGGTGTGTGATGTGTTTGGTGTATGCATATGGGTATTTTATATGTGTGTGCACAGGTATGTGTGCATAGGTGTATGTCAGCCCATGGCTGTCCACCATGTTGTGTTTAGATCTATCCCCAAACTAGATGTGGTTTCTTAGAGAAGAAGGTTGTAATTTTTTATATATGGCTTTGAAGTTTCCACTGGCTGAGTATCTGGTACATAACAAGCATCAGGTTTTCTGATGTTGCTCCTTTATTGATACATTGTAACTGTTTGTCACCATCTATTATTGGAGAAAGCCAACTACTAAAGATGATCAAAGTTGCTTGAAATCGTTCTTCATGGCATTGCTTGTTCTCTGGAAAGAAGGTCTATCTCAGGGTGTGCCAAACAGTTTTTGAGCTATCTTCTGAAAATATTTTTGCAGCAGTCCAAAACAGAACGAATCAGAGAGTATGATGTTATTTTGATTACATTTCCCCATCTGCAGGAACTTTGCATACACCATTTTTCTTTCATTTAGAAGTTTCTCATCACTATTCTTGGGTAGAAAGCAAAAATTAGGGCAGTAGATTTATTTTCAATTTTTTTAAGGGATAGGATAGCTTGACCTAAATACTTATCCTTTCAGAAACATCTGTAAGATGAAGAGCTAGGGATGAATATCAGACATTCCCCTGATCCTTTCAATTTTCTCCCTTTCTGTATTTGTATACAAAGAAACTGCCTGGGTTCTACCTTCACTGTCCCCATCCAACCACCTTCAACTCAGTTCCTGTCTCACCACTCTGTTATCTCCTCTCTCACAGGACCTCAAGGACAGCAGCCCACGAAGATCTCCTCTCTTTCTTAACTCTTCAAAGGCTTTTTTGCAATAACTGGCCCTTCTTGAACTCTCTAGGCATCTATGGCTGTGACGTCTTTCTGGTTGAAAGTCACAAGAACACAACTCAATTAAGTTATTCAAACATGAAAAGAATTTGTTAGCTCTAGGAAGTTCAAAGAATGATTATCGCTTAAGGTACCACATGCTTTAGAGGTTGAAGCAATCCTATAAGGAATACATTGGTCATTTAGAAAGGTGCATTTCTCATACTATGAAAGGCATTGGGAAATCTAGATTCATATCAACCATCCTTGCTAAGTGGTTTTAGTAAGAAAACCATGCCTCTTTTTTTCTGTTTTAGCAAGCCTATAGGAATAAGTCTGGAATGCATTAATCCCAAAGATGGGAAGAGAAAGACTACTAACTCAAATCATCATGGCCAAATTAATTAAAGAAAGCAATTAATTAAAGCAAGCTTTTTTTATTCATGTACATGGGCTACCTTTCCTTAAGGTGACATTCTATAAGTCAACCTTGGATGTGAAGAAGCCATGGTTTTTATAGTTCAAAGGTGAGGGGTTTCCAAATGGAGGATTTGGTGGGGAAAAAAAGGAAGGATTATAGGAGCAAAACATAAACATTAATCATTAGAACCTCCTGAAACAAAGACATGACTGCATGACCAAAGACATGTGGTCATAAGGAAGTGATAATATTTTGAAACAAAGGTAGGGTTGCAAGATGGTTATTACATTTTTGAACCAAAGACATGGTTACTGTTTCCAGGAACATGGAGTATCAAATCATTTATAGTTAAGGGTGGGACATAGCCCAATCCTTCAGAAACAGATTTAATCAAAAATAGAAATTAACCTAGTCTGTCTTTATTATTATATGGCTTTTAAGCCTAAGATGTATGTTGGCTGGTTTATCAAATGCCAACCTATAAACGGGTAAGTACCAGTCAGGTCTGTGTGGTTGGACGCAGTGTGATAAGATACACGGATAAACATGTAAGGAAATATATTGAGCCTCTAAGAAAAGAGCACATACATGCACACACATCATAGTGTCTCTGTCACCACTGCTTCCACCTTATGTCTCTACGTGGTCTTCTTTGTTGACTTCAGTTCAAATCACATGCAGAAATAACTCTGGGATTGATCTGTGCTCTGTTTCCCAATTCACCATCTCTTCCCTGTTGTTGACACCAACTATTCTGAACTAGCAACTTTCCAAGTTTAAATTTAGCAGAGAAGCTAAGGGCTCCCCAGGCTTACTGCTCCAGATGTGAGCTCTCTGGTGAGTGACAATTATAGCCTTCTCATTATTTGCAATTCTCCACATGACTGCCTAGATGCATCCCAGATCAAAATATGGTGCTTGTGTTTTCTCTGATCAAACTTAGTTTCCCTTTGGTGTCTAGTTAAATGCTTAAGATAGGATACACCCCTTGTCTTCTTTTGTCCTGGTTAGCTTCAACTGTCAACTTGATACAGCCTAGACTAATCTCAGAGGAGTGTCTAAATTGAGGAATTGCCTAGATCAGATTGGCCTATGGGTATTGTGTAGGTTGTTAATTGATAACAGGAGAACTCACCCTACTGTAGGCAGTACCATCCCTAGGCAGGTGGTTCTGAAATGTATACAAAAATTAGCTGGGACTGGGGAGAACTAAAGAAGCATCCTACACCACAGTTGCTGCCACAGCCCCTTGGCTGTGAAGTGAATTCCTTGGTCAAAAGTAAATGTTGTATGAAATAGCAAGTAGATATGCCTTTACGTTCCTGTCTTGACTTCCCTCAATGTTAGACTTGATCTGGACTTGTAAGCTGAAATACACTGGCTGGTTTGTCTGGTTTCCCCAATAAATCAAACAATTATAACACCAAAGTACCTCTCAAATCTGATTCTTCCATCCATCCTTCTATAGTACCACCACTGGATCTAAACCAGTCCAACATCTCTCTTAGATGGCAGCAGCAGTCCACTCTGTCTTCTCCTTGGTTCTACTTCTCCTCTAGTCCAGATTTTACACAATTGACAGGACTTTCTAGCCCACTTTTGCCTTGTCTCCATAACTTCCCATGCCCATTCCTCTACACAAGACACCCATCCTTATTTCCTTTCTGCTCCTGTAATAGGCAAAGTCATGTCCTCTCAAAATGCTCTTTCCCAGGGTTTTTGTTTTTTTTTTTTTTTTTTTTTTTGCTCTTAGTTTTAAGCAGTATCCTTTTAGAATGGCCTTTCTTCATCACACTCCTTAGGCATCTTGGGATGCTATCACAAAACTACCAAAAGCCAGGAAGCTTGCAAACAACGAGGAATATTTGCTCACAATTCTGAAGACTACAATGTTCAGAATCAAGGCACCAGCAGATTTGGGGTCTGATGAACACTCACTTCTTGTTTTAATGACAGTGTCTCCTAAATATGTCCTCCCAAGGCAAATGGACCCTGGGCTTTCTCCAAGGTCTCTTTTTAAAACTACTAATGGCATTAAAGGAGGCAAAGTATCATGACATCAACATCTTATTAAGTCCTCATATCTAAATGATACCAGAACTTGAGCCAATCTAAATTCATTTCTTCCTTAGCTCTCTTGATTTTCATTCTCTGCAGAGAATGCAAGCTCTGTGAGCACATGGACCTTAACTGTTTAGTGTACAACTAAATTGCCAGAACTAAAAATACTACATTATAAATCTACGTGGAAGACTAGAGATCTCATTTATTTCTATTACCTCCATGAAGCTTGCCATTACTTTCCATGCCCTTTCATACTGGCTTCTTTCCTTCTCTAACCATTATCTCTTCCTGTGGGATGTAATCTCTAAGATGTGGGCGTCTCATTCTGTCTGTAATGCCTGATTAAGGTCTTTGCACTGACCTGACACCTGATATATGCATGTTCAAAAGACAGTTGAACCAATGATCATCAGTAATTGCTTCCTGACCTTAAACAGAGACCATGACTAAAAGTGCTCTCTTCTTGATTCTCTGACTTGAAAAGAAAAAATAAAATAAAACAAAATGACACTAATTACATTGTAAAAGGGGTACCTATGTCTTGATCAACATCTACCTGTAAGTAAAGAATATTTGAAGTGTTAATCATTATGGCAGATTTTGACTAGGTACAATTTCATCAAAGGGTGTACAAAGACTTTTGTAATGGTATCTATGCCTTTTTCACCTCTACACTTTCACAGAAAGTGTAGACTTTCTGTGTCACTAGCCCATATTTAGTATCAATAAATGCAGTTAAAAAAAATTAATATGGTAGTCAACTGAGATGCAAAATTAGCCTATGGTATTTCTTATAGTCAGGCTGATTATAGTGAAGCAAAGCCTGTATTTTTATGTCATTTCCGTTCTCTCAAACATGAATTAATTAACTCATCTTGCCTTCATGACATAATATTAACAATTTATTAATTTTTTTCCTGAGGTAAAGTCACATTAAGCCATTGCAGTTTGAGCAACAGCAAACAACTGGCATTTGAATAAAAGCAAACAGCTTAGTTCCCATAAATCTGAGGAACCCAAGCTTTCAGTGGCACTCAGCACTCATTTTCAATTGGCAACAAGGTCTACACAAATTAATTTGAGTGGCAGGAGTGTTTTTATCATACTGTGTTTAATAAGCTATAAAGTCATGTTTTCATAATTTCACTTTTTAACATTCATTTTTTATTTTTTTAAATGTATTTATTCTTTACACTTCATATTCCATTCCCCCCTCCCCCATCCACTCTCTGACTATTCCATATCCCACACCTTCTCCCCACCCCACTCCACTCTGTCTCCATGTGGATGCCCCCACTCTCCACCCCACCTGTGCTCTAAACTCCCTGGGGCCTCTAGTCTCTTGAGGGTTAGGTGCGTCATCTCTGAATGAACACAGTCCCGGAAGTCCTCTACTTTATGTGTGTTGGGGGCCTCATATCAGCTGGTCTATGCTGTCTGTTTGGTGGTCCAGTGTTTGAGAGATCTCGGGAGTCCAGATTTAATTGACATTGCTGGTCCTCCTACAGGATCACCCTTCTCAGCTTCTTTCAGCCTCCCCTAATTCAACAACAGGGGTCAGCTGCTTCTGTCCATTGATTGGACGCAAATATCTTCATCTGACTCTTTCAGGGGCTTATTGGGTCTTTCGGAGGGCAGTCACGATAGGTCCCTTTTTGTGAGAGCTCCATAGCCTCAGTGTCAGGCCATAAAAATGAAACAAAAATACATTTAAGCACAAATGATGTTTTCTTTTTGTGACATTATCGGGATTCTTTTAATTGGATATTTTCTTTATTTACTTTTCAAGTGTTTTCCTGGTTCTCCCCTCCCCCAGGAATCCCCTATACCATCCCCCCTCCCCTAGCTTCTATGAGGGTGTTCCCCCACCCTCCCACTCCCACCTCTCCACCCTCACATTCCCCAACATTGGGGCATCGTACCTTCACAAAACCAAAGGCCTCTTCTCAATTGGGATTTTTTTTAAAAAAATTATATAACAAAATGCAAAATAACTCATCTTTTTCAATGAATAATGCTCTGTAGTTTGCTTTAACAATACAACTCCACAACAGTGCCTCTGCTACAACCAACAAGATTTATAAATCAAGAAAAAATTAATTTCCCTTTCATCTAAGAAATTTAATTGCTTATTGAAACTATATTAATTTCCACAGAGAAGATATGGATCAAATTATAGAGATAACCTTTACATCTGATTATAAGAAATATATCTGATTGTCTGAAATATATTATAATCTGACATATAAGACCTAGGGACACAGAAAAGAAGGTTAGGAAGAAATTGTCACACTAAGATGAGAGGCAATGTCCATCTCCTCTATGGTACTCACAACAAAGTTATTCAAAGTATGTAATACTCATGTTGTTTTTCATGTTCCGTTGTACCTGCTCTGATGCTGGTTGGAGTTCGTGTCAGTCTCCGCATTTTCTATCTAATTCACTTTGCAATTTTTCAGTGCTCTAAATGGTTGTGTTTACCTGAGAGTAGACACTTGATAGTCTATGGAACTGGATTACCTAGCTCAATTCAATACTTCTCCAGTACATCAATAATGTTTGGAAGCAAGAGATGATAAGAATAAATGTCCAAGGAAGGCAGATGTGCTGCTGATGAGTGATAATTCCAGTTTAGGCTAGACTTGAGAAATGTGAGTCATACCCGTGATATCATAGGCAGGAGGGCAGCATGGAGTCTGCCCATCCGGAGGAAGAACTAACTGTCCAAGGAATTTACCATAGATTCTGGAGGCTCTTAAACCAAAGGCCACTGCAAACTCCTAACTTGCGTTGTTATGGAAGTCCTAGGAGAATAGACCAAGTAATAAGGTGATGGTGAGGGCCTAGTGAGTGAGTTCAGAGCAGAGTCATCTCTCTGACTGAGCATTTCAAAGTTGGTACAGCCCATGACAGTACCTCCTATTTGTAAGAGACAGCTGCAAAGGGCCTTTGGGGAATTTGAAAATTCAAAGCACTGGTTATAAATGGAAATGTAAGGACAAAATGGTGGGTGGAGAGATGGCTTGATGGTTAAGAGCACTGGTTGCTCTTCCAGAAGATCTGATTTTGGTTCTCAGCACCCACAAAATAGCTCACAACTATCTATAACTCCAGTCCCAAGGGATGCAACATCGTCTTCTGGCTATAGGAGACTCCCAGAGGGAAAGCCACTGGAATTTAAGAAAAGAGAGATTCTAGTAGATGTCACAATTGCTAGAATTAGTGAACAGAATTTGTTTTCCTTCTGATTTTTTACTTTTTATTTTGGAGTTTCCATATGTCCTACGTCACTCCTTGCATAAATGAGGGAGGGATTTTTTTTTTTTTAATCTGAGTTCATTTTCACCAAGTCTATTATCTAGAATAGTTCAGATGTGTTCAAAGCCATTGGACAATACAGGTCCTTGTTTGCTTTGTTATTTAGGTCTAATGAACTGGAATCCTATAGATGACATCCAGGAACCTGCATTTTAACATTATTAAGGGGATTCTGTGCATACTGTACCTGTGAACCAGAGGTCCAGAGTGCAGCACAAACCTAAGAACATTTTCTTATCTCTCTGGAGCCAAAGTTAATCAATTAATTGCTTCCTTCTACAGCTTGGGGCTGTTCTGAGCTTCACAAAGCAGAAGGCTTTCCCGAGATGCACATTCTTCTCAGTATTTTCCTGCAGACATTACTCAATACGGCATTTGGTTAATGGGTTCCCAGCAGACTTAGACAAGTCATCTAGCCCTTTAATATCTTTTGTCCTCTTTAAGAATGTTAGGTTTTGTTTTTTATGATTTCATTTTGGGACCACCCCCCATGCTGTTTCTCCAGCATTATGTTGACACAAACTTACTTTTGCTAGTCACTTTTTTCCTCCACTTAAAAGATTCAGGACAGACAGTAAAGCAAGCCTGGTGCACAGAATAAGTATTACTGCAAACCAGAGAGTTGCCTCCTACTTCTGTGAGACCGGCCTTGAAGGGAGGGGAGAGAAGGGGAAGAGTATTCAGTCACCTCATTTTCACACACATACACATACAGAGCCTTTGTTTAGGACTTAGTCTTCACACTAAGCTTGGGAACAATTAAAACTAAATTATATTTCTTTCTAGCAGTTATGTTAATCTATTAAAAGGTGTATGGTTCCTGTTTAGAAAAGAATGATTTAAATTCATATTTTCAAAAAGGTCATTAAAAGGTGTGAAACTATTCTTACTGGGAGAAAGATTTAGGGAGATGGTTAGAGGACTGAATATACACACACATACACACACACACCACATGGTTTTGCTTTCTTCTTTACTCAAATGTAGCTATTCTCTTGAAGATTAAAGCCCTTTTTGAAACTGTATAGGGGGAAGGAACTAAAGGACTATATTAAAATCACACATCAAGCTATGATTCCAGATAGCGTTAGAGGATATTTTCTCACATGAATGCCCTCTAGCTAGATCAGAGACAAGGTTATGTATTCCCAAATGGAACCAGTTAGCTTCAGTATCCAGTGTGTGGCACTTAATGAGGCCAAGGTCAGGGTTCAGCTCCAAAATAAGCTGGTTACTGAGACAACAGTGACAGGCTCGGCAAACTGACAGTACAAAACCATTACCGTCACCTCGGGGTAGGGGACGTTCATTTTGGCTTTGGTTTTATTTTGTTTGTACAATATTAATTTCTGTACCTTATTCCAAACCATCTACATCCATCAATATTTCTGAAAGCAGAGTAAGGATTTGGAGTTAGCAACCTCAAAGGGGCAAGCTCAAGCAAGAATTTAACCCAGCATGATGCTTGCTGATCTTTATAACACAAGACTGCGAATTCCACACTGTATGTACTGAGAAACATCCAAGTCTCCAGGGAGTTCCTCCTTCTACCCCTACGCACATGGGGATTCTCTGGAGAAGCCGTGAGCTCAAAACTAGTTCAAATCTCAATGGCAAACAGAAGCAGCCCACTGCCTGAATCTTTTTTATAGACTGCAGTGAACTTAAATGCTGACCATCTTTTGCCCTGGATGCCATATCCTTCCTCCTCAGTCTGAAATATTCTTCTATAAGCAGAATGGCCATAATTTTCTCCAGTTTTAGAAGTCTACATCCACCTCCTTTGTGTCAAGAGTTAGATCAGCAGAACCAATAGCCCAACCGGATATCTCAGTAAACACTTCTTTAAATGCAAATATCAGAATCATTTCCACTGTCATCCTGCATGTAAAATTCCATGTCAATGAGATCAACATTTGTGAATTTTGACAACAATAAATGACATGTACCTTCGGTCCTACAACATTATTAGATATGTATTCTCCATACTATGTTACATTTTTATTTTTATTTTTTTTTAGAATACGGACTTAATACCATCTGTTGTAAAAATGCTCTAAAGACAAAATGGACCCAGGAGAGAAAGCTGTTATATGAAATATTCAAAACTTTATTGTAAAATAGACAATGTTGAATGACTGTGCCCATCTGTAAGCTAGTGTAACTGTTCAAGAATATTGAAAGTAAACTAGTCTTGGGCTGAGAATACAATACGGCTTAGGGATACAGACTATGTATAACATTTGTGAAGCCCTAATTTCAACCTCAGCATTGGCAAAGAAAATAAAAAAAAAGTTAAGCTAAGCAATTTCCAATGTATGAAACGCATACATCTATTTCCAACTTAGGATGAGTTTATTAGGACAGAAGTCCATGCTGGGTTAACTATCATCTATACTTTTAAAACAATGTCATTTGCTAGAGAATATTAACATTAAAGGGGTTTCAGCTCTGTTATTAAAGCAAGATGATGGCATAAAATAACCTCTTTCCTGGATTCGACATGGTCCTTGACTACAAAGAGGCTACAAAGAGAGAAGACGGGTTACTGTCATTCTGAGACAGTCAGCCAAATGGTTTTACAAAGGAGAGGAAACTGTGGGTAGATGAAAGTTCTGTCTATAAAGTAGATGTTACTACAGTTCATCGTGGCTATGTTGTGTGTGCCCAAAGGATAGAGAATTCAGGTGTGAGGCAAAGTGGCAACAGTTGCAAATTAAATAAGCTCTGCGTTTGGAGTTTTCCCTTTAGTGTGCTGCCGGGACTTGCCCATGGCTTCAGGGAACTTCATGATTAAGTTGGAACGAAGATCTCATGCCTCGTGTTTAATGTAGCAGAGGCAAGGTTATTAAATATTTCTTGGCAATTAATTGCTTGAGCTACACCCTTTTTTCACAGCTTTGGTTTCGGCTGTGCAGGAGAGGAGAAAACATTTAATTGCCCCTAATTTGTTGCTGTAGTTCAACCATATGCCTGAGCTTTGTGCTGAGGCCTGTAACTCCAGTGGAGAATTTTTAAGGGGCTTCATGGTGACATTCCCAGAGGAAGAATTAGTTCTCGTTTTGTGCAACAATCAGACCTCCTCTTTGATCCATGACTTTCTTTGAAATTAAGGAAATTACGAGAAGCTGCCAATAGGTAGCAAACTCAGAGCTGTTTGGAAAGAAAACCCTTTCTCCCATTCTGTTCTCTTTGCACAGTCCCACGAAGCCTCACTGGCCTGTTGGCCTGGGTCCTGAGAGAAATTCCTTTTTTTGATAGAGCCTGAAAGAGGGATTGAAGGTAATCTTCGCCCTCACCTGCCCCCATCTGTCCAGTCTCTGTGTTACCTGCAGTCACCTGAGATCCAATAGCCCCTTCTAATCTGCCTGGCTTCCTGTTTTCTAAACCTCTAATTTAACCACTGTATTCAAAAATTCTTGCCTCTTGGCTTCAAGACAACCTTCTTGGTTTCCAGATTCATTCTGATTTTCTTTTTCATAGTTACCATTAAAAATAAATTATATGTTTAGTGTCTACCAGTTCTTGTCTCTCTTTTATCACTAGAAAATCCATAAGACAAAAAAGGCCACATTTATCCACCTTGTACATCCTTAAGTCCCCATCATCTACTCTAAAGCCTAACATGAAATGATACATGCCCAGTAAGTATTGGATGGGTGGGTGAACCGATAGATAAAAAGACTGAATGGATGGATGTATAAATTGATAGATGGGCCAACTGACTGGATGGACAGATTGGTAGGTAGATGGATGAGTGGGTGGGTAGATGGATACATGATGTTTTCTAAGCTCTGTTATAGATTCATTCATATCCCTGATCAAGTCCAGAATACTGATTTGTATGTAACCCAAGATACATAGCATATTTTAGGAATTTTTAAAAGGTTTTATGTGAGGCTATAAGTCTTATTTAAGAAAAAAAAACAAGCTGGGCAGTGGTGGCGCACGCCTTTAATCCCAGCACTTGGGAGGCAGAGGCAGGTGGATTTCTGAGTTCGAAGCCAGCTTGATCTACAGAGTGAGTTCCAGGACAGCCAGGGCTATACAGAGAAACCTTGTCTTGAAAAACAAAACAAAACAAAAAGAAAGAAAGAAAGAAAAGAAAAGAAAAGAAAAGAAAAGAAATTAGAATCTTTAAGAAAATTTAAGATGATTTTAATAGCTAAGTCACAGTTGACCAAAAAGAAGAGAAAGAAGACAACTTGTCAAGACTGTTGAGGCCAAATACTAGGGTGTTTCCTGATGCACTGATCTGGGAGTAATGGGCAAAACGAATCAAAAATACAATTCAGCTGGGCAGTGGTAGTACAACCCTTTAATCCCTGCACTTGGAAGGTAGAGGCAGGCAGATCTCTGAGCTTGGGGCCAAGCTTGGTCTACAGAGGGGGTTCTAGGACAACCAGGGATACCCGAAGAACCCTGTCTAGAAAAAAGAACTCAGTGGTCTCCAAATTCAACTGTATCTTCTGCCCGGCTGCTTATCCAAATTCAATAAATGAAGCATGAACCAGAAATAGGAGCATTATAATAATAATGAGTACCTTAAATCAATAAAAGCAGAAACATAAACACAGATGTTGGGGCATGATGGGAGATCCTTAAAATTAGGGTCAGATTTCATTTGTTTTCCATAAGATCTCTATCAAGAAGATAATCCCTGCTTTTGCTTTGTTTTTACAACTTTATTTAAATTAACCCTTCAACAATTTCATATCTGACTTTAATTTTTTTCTTTTATATTATTATTTTATATTATTATATTATTACTATGGGATGTGTATGTGCTGTATGCATAGAGCATGTGCGTGATTATGAGAGGACCACTTTCAGACATCAGTTGCAAGTGCTTTTATTCACTGGGCCCTATCGGCTAATTTTACAATAGGCTAAACCTCAGATAAGCTTGTTAATTTGCTCCAATCATAATGGGATCAATATGTGATACATACCCAAACACAATCTGCTTCTAATATCCCAGCAAGGGTAAATGTTATCCCATTTTATCTTCAGTTTAGGTTGATCAGTAACAAATCCCTCAATCTCAATGGTGTGAGGCACTCAGACCCCTGCAGGATCTGAGGTCAGGAAGGGCAAGAACCCATGGCAGGATGGTAGCCATGGTTACTAGAAGAACAGGAGGAGAGGGCAGTAGACCTTGTCCTTTACCCTCTCTGTATGTTTTGCCTCATCCTAAGTGTTTCTAGGCAGCTTCCTAAGGCTTTTTCTAATCCAGGAGCGAGAGATACAATATGAAAAATTCCTAAAAGCCTTACACAGTACCTTCAATTGTATTTCTATTTTAAAAGCTGTTATGGTTTGTCTATGATGGGCTGAAGGAGTGGCACTATTTGGAGGTGTGGCCTTGTTGGAGTAGCTGCCTAGAGGACAGTATTCTGCTAGCAGCCTTCAGATGAAGATTTAGAACTCTCAGTTCCTCCTACACCAGGCCTGACTAGATACTACCATGCTCTTGCCTTAAGGATAATTGACTGAACCTCTGAACCTATAAGACAGCCTCAATTAAATGTTGTCCTTTTTAAGAGTTACTTTGGTCATGGTATCTGTTCACAGCAGTAAAACCCTAACTAAGACAAAAGATAAGTTAATATTTTTCTGGTATAAAGTGAAATATTTTCTTTGAATTCTCTTGGTGTTGAAACATTGCAAAGGACCATATACTTAGAATAAGTAAATGTGTAGAAATGTCCTTACATAATTTAAATAACTTTTCCAGTTTACCTGTCTCCACCATTTCTGTTGTTTAAAAAATGGCAGACTTCTTTCCCAACTACTCTCTTCAACACTTCTTCACACTTCTTCAACACTTTTACAGATTTACAGGTACAGACATCAAGTTTAGTATCTTTTTCTGAAATTCTACCTATCCGAAATGCCTCTGTCTCCAACAGCGCCTTGTATCTCTCACTTAATATTATATGACAGTCCACAGTATAAAGTCTAAGGGTAGAAGGAGGAACTGTTTATGCCCTACTGTCTCTGATGGGTATCTCAGTTGTCTCCATTGGTTTACTACTCCTTACCTGACTTCAGCAAACTCCCCTGTAGACATATCACCTCCTTTGTGCAAAATGAAGTAAAAACTTCATTTTTTTAAACTTCATGTGCATTGGTGTTTTGCCTGCATGTATAGCTGTGTAAGGGTGTTGGAGCCTCTGGAACTAGAGTTACAGACAGTTTGTGTGCTGCCAAGTGGGTGCTGGGAAACGAACCACGGTCCTCTAGAAGAGCAGCCAGTGCTATTTACCACTGAGCCATCTCTCCAGCACCCTAGTGCTTACACGCTTATATAATGAATCATGAGAAATATAATTTCAGCATCAGAATGTGTGTGTTCACCTTAGTATACATTGCCAAACTGCTTGCCAAATACACAAAATTGGTCATTTTTCTTATCCAGTTGTAAACATTCTTTTTGTATTCAAGATGAGGGAGAGACAAGCAGATCCCTGAAGCTCATTGGCCAACCAATCTAGACCAGTTGGTAAACTCTAGATCAGTGAAAGATACCCTCAAAAAAGTATAATAAGATGGACAGCAATACAAGAAGATATCCAATGTTATCTTCTGGAGTCTGCACAAATGTGCCTACCCACCCACAAGCATATACACATGACTAAATGAACAAGCTCATATACTAAACAAACATGCAGAAAACACTAGAGAGTATAAAACACTTACATTTTACTAAAAGTTGTACTTTCAAACATTAATGACTCATCTTAATAAATACACTCCCAAAAGTTAGACTGTGAACCAAATGAAAAGAATCAAATATATTTAGACTTAATTCTTTCCATGAGCTATTGCTTAGCAACCTCAAGGCTGCTCCAAACCCATCTGATTTTAAAGACTTTTTTAAGTGTGTGTGTGTGTGTGTGTGTGTGTGTGTGTGTGTGTGTGCATTGTGGGGATGAATATAAGTACAAGGCCAGGAGAGAGTGACAAATAGGTAGTGGGAACTGAACTTAGGTCTGAGCCCTGGCTTCAGCCTCCCTGCTGACTTTAATGAGCTCTATGTACTCTGCTGGATCTACCATCTCACGCTTATCCAAAGACTGTTGCTCTGTTCATTGTAATTCATGGAGACTCCATCTTAGCCTGCTTTCCAGCATTGTTGGTACCCTAGTCTCCACATGTCTCTATGTCTAGCATTACCACCAAAAAAGTCATTTCCCACAGCCTACAGGAGTTAATAACTTTACAGAATGTCTTGCATGTGCTATGCCATTTATACAATGACTAGATGAATGTCTCTTTAAGGGATTGCGTGTTGTCAGATTTGAATATGAGAGTGAACTGCTAACATGACAGGTGGGATTTAAACAGGAAAGAGCCTAGAAAGAAGATTAAAAGGTTTTGAACATTATTCTACTGGCAGAGTATATAGTAGAAAACAGAAATGAATCAGGATACTTGAGTTTGCCTCCATTATTTATAGAGTGTGGTTCTGGCTAAATAATACAATGCCATTATTTATAAAGTGAGGGATGTCAGAGGTGACGCTGGATATAAAGGAAGTGCTATCTTGGGAAAGTGATGGTGAAAGTGTATGCAAAACATAAAGAATCTCAAAATGGGCAGATCATTGGAAAGATCATTGTACTGGCCAAACTATAAAGTGGGCTATATTAAGAATAAAACAGAAATTGGGTGTGTCAAACCCAGCAGGGTCTACATAGCAAGACCTGCTAAAAGATAAACATAAAGGTAGAGAGAGACAGATAGATGATAGATAGATAGATACATACATACATATATACATACATACCTAGATACATAGATATGGTTTATTTATATTGATAAGAGATAGAGAAATACACATAAAGAGAGACAGAGACAGAGAGATGATAAGAAAGAGCTGAAAGAGATAATGAAGATAAAAATAAAGACAGAAAGATAGAAATAAAAATAGACAGACAGAAATACAATGAGATAGAGAGAGTTAGAGAAGGGAAACACTTCTACGAATAAAGACATTTCAGGATATGGTGGTCAATTAGAAAGGAGAGGAAGATACCAAAAGCATCCTGGTTTCTTGGTTAGGAGACCAGGAATACCTTGAACATCATTAACACCCATACACGATTTTATGGGCAAACAAGTAAATGGAAGCAAGCAAGAAATATTCAGCTCTGTGCATTACTTCAGCCCATCACCAAAGAATACCTCTAGCAAAATGAGCTTGAGTGGCCAGATATTTCACCATGGCTTCCATTTCCTCCTGAGTTAGGAGGCTCTATACTATATTGTCCAGATCTGGATGTCAGCTGCATGTCAGTTATGGTACTTTTGGAAACACAACTTGTCTAGAAATATATCACCCATGTAGATATGTCTACCAATACACATTTGAATTTTCTCCTGATAGGAAATGTATGCAGACAAAGGACTAGAATTTCAGCACTGATGTTTTTTTCCCTGATAAGCTTTCCTCTTTAGCTTTGCCACAGACATTCCCTCCAACCTCCATGTGCCTGCCACTCACCTGGGTTTGAGTCCTAAAGATGCCAAACTGGGAAGAGAGAGTCAGTAGTGAATGGAGATGTGAGAACACAATATTATTTTATACCTAGCACAAAAGCATTGCTAAAGAGATGGTCCAACTACATCATCCAATATACTAGTTATGTGACATGTGACATAAAAAGGAAACATGGCTAATCTCAGTTAAGACCTTGATATATGAGGAGCTAAAATGGTGAAGATTACTTATATGCAAGCATGAGGGTCTGAGTTCAGATCTCCAGCATCCACGTATACAACTGATCAGAGCCTTAGACATCTGTAACTCAGTCATTAGGAGCAGGGGAGGATAGGAAGTTCATTAGGACTTACTTGCCAAAAGCAAAAAAACCTGAATGTCCCATGCTCACTGAGAGACTCAGTCTCAAGGAAAAAAGGCAGGGAAGTTGTAGAGGGTTACTTCTAACATCCTCTTCTGGCCTCCACATGTTTATGCACAGGGATAAATATCACCCCTCATATGTAGATGCACACACAGAGATATTGACAAGTACACACACAGACAGAAATTTGCTATAAAGTCTAAAATACTTAGTTTCAAAAACAAAGTACATTTTGAATGACTATTTTAAATTATTTAAAAATATTAATGTTTGATATTAAAACTTCACTTTTTTATTTTTAATGTCTTTCTTAATATGTAAAATCAGAGATAAGGCTTATACTTATGGTCTACATTTTATACAAATTAAATGACACTAATGTATAAAGTTTGTTGAGATGCAAGGGCTAATTACAGTGCTACATGCTAAAACTGTCTAAAGTTCTATCATCCATATAATTGATCTTTGCCTTCCATGGTTTTATAGAATCAATAACTGCATTCAAGAGGTTTTTTTTAAACTTTTATTGCATTATGATGAGAAAAGTTGCATGATTTCAATTTACCTGAGTTTGTTAGCATTTAAAAACATATTTTAAGTAAATAGAATTAAATCACATTCTTGTTTCCCTTTTGTGCCCCCATTCCTCCCAGAGACGCCCCTTCACTACCTACAATATCTTTTTGTCATATTCCTTAAAATTTATAAAATATTATAACAATAAAAATATTATAAAAGTTGTTTGATATAAAACAACAATCAGTTTAACAGTCTTATGTAGATGCTCATCTACAGTAATAGTGAAAATACATTTTTCTCAATATAAATTTTAAATAACTCCAAACATATTAACTGTATACTTCAAAATAATACATCACTACTAGTATTTTCTTAAATGAACATAAATATATAAAGTCTTTTTGTTTGTTTGTTTGTTTTGTATTTAGTAGAGTTTAAAATCTTGGCTCTTACTGTGATACAAGCCCAAAATAAGAACAATTTTTAGACATTGGATTTCATTGTAATAAGGCTGTACTTCAATGCCTCACATCATCAAAGGATTTTACCTCCATCGTAGCTAAGCTGAGAGTTGATAGTTCTGCTGCACCAAGAAATGAATTGTAGGTTCAATTTTTGGATATAGACTTCCTGCTATGGTCAAAGCTATTTGACTTGAGTGAGTGACTTTATTCTCAGCCCACAGAGAACAGGTTACATTCATTTAAGAAATGGTGTAGGTTTTAAGATGGTCTATCCATAAAGTCATTTACCAACTGTTTCAATGAACAATGGTTCTGCTTGGAGGGTGACACAGACATTAGGTGAGGGTAAGAATTTGGTTCATTAGCTATGATAATTTGGAAAAGCATTCATCTCAGAGAAAGAGGAACTTAAAAAGACCTTTTCTTCAAACTTGATACAAGAGTTACAAATGTCAAGCAAAGCATTCAGTCTCATTCCTTGTTGTTCTCTTACAAGCAACCTCCCTAGTTAATCGTTTATGTTTCTTTTGGGTATATAAATACTTTTGAAATATATAAGCTGTTCTGAAAACCATAGTATAGGGTAAAGACATGAAATAAACAATACAATACTAGTAATAGAGAGGCTGAGATAGGAGAAGCAAGGTTTCAAGACCCTTATGTTGTACACGGCCAGACACTGTCACAAACAAACAAGCTGAAAGTGTATATAGATTGTATAATATTGGACCTATTTCTCCAGTTACCAAATTAGAGAGGCCATTAGATGACAATACATTTCTAATTCCTCATAGTATTGGATTTCAATCGATTAGGATATGTTGGTAACATTAATTTTCATATTAATATACCAAGAAAAAGTAATTGTCATTGTTATTTTTTGTTGAAAGAGGTGGAATTGGGTTTGTGTGGATTTGTTGAAAGATTACTTTCTTGCTTCTTCTAGGGTGTAGTTTTGCTCCTTATGTTGATGTTTTCCATCTATTATCCTTTGTAGGGCTGGAATTGTGGAAAGATATTGTGTAAATTTTGTTTTTTCATGGAATATCTTGTTTTCTCCATCTATGGTAATTGGGAGTTTTGCTGGCTATAGTAGCCTGGGCTGGCATTTGTGTTCTTGTAGGGTCTGTATGACATCTGCCCAGGATCTTCTAGCTTTCATAGTCTGGTGATAGGCCTGCCTTTATATATTATTGACCTTTTTCCCTTACAGCTTTTAAAATTCTTTCTTTGTTTAGCACATTTGGTGTTTTTATTATTATGTGTCGGGAGGAATTTCTTTTCTGGTCCAGTCTATATGGAGTTCTGTAGGCTTCTTGTATGTTCATGGACATCTCTTTCTTTAGGTTAGGGAAGTTTTCTTCTATAATTTTGTTGAAAATATTTACTGGCCCATTACATTGGGAATCTTCACTCTCTTCTATACCTATTATCCTTAGGTTTGGTTTTCTCATTGCATCCTGGATTTCCTGGATGGTTTGGGTTAGGAGCTTTTTGCTTTTTGCATTTTCTTTGACTGTTGTGTCAATGTTTTCTATGATGTCTTCTGCCCCTGAGATTCTCTCTTCTATCTCTTGTATTCTGTTGGTGATGCTTGCATCTATGACTCCTGACTTCTTTCCTAGGTTTTGTATAGCCAGGGTTGTCTCTCTTTCTGATTTCTTTATTGTTTCTATTTCCATTTTTAGATTCTGGATGGTTTTGCTCATTTCTTTCACCTGTTTGATTGTGTTTTCCTGTAGTTCTTTAAGGGATTTTTGTGTTTCTTCTTAAAGGGCTTCTAGCTGTTTACATGTGTTCTCTTGTATTTATTTGAGGGTGCTATTTATGTCTTTCTTAAAGTCCTGTATCATCACCATGAGAAGTGATTTTATATCTACATCTTGCTTTCCTGGTGTAATGGTGTGTCCAGGACTTGCTATGGTGGGAGAATTGGGTTCTGATGATGCCAAGTGACCTTGGTTTGTGTTGTTTATCTTCTTACGCTTGCCCCCCAACCCCCCACCGCCATATGGTTATCTCTAGTGCTACGTGCCCTTGCTAAATCTGACTGGAGCCTGTCCTTCCTGTGATCCTGGTTGTTTCACAACTCCTCAGAGTCAAGCTGTCTCTGTGATCCTGTGATTCTGGGATCCTGTGATCCTGGGCTTGTTAGATCACCTGGGAGTGGGGCTTCCTCTGTGTGTTGTGGGACTGGCTGTGGAGCTTGTGCCCAAGGTCTGCTCAGGACACCAACCCAGACACACTGGAAGGAACCCGAGTCACTGGGCTGGCAGAATTCCTGTGTGCCTGGTCCCGCTGGTCCTGGTTACTCCCAGTGTTAGAACAGATGTTGTTTCCTCCTTGCCTCTAATCCTGGGTGTGTCAGAGTGCCTGGCCAAGAGTTTTAGAATGTGGGGAAATTAGATGTCTTTATCACACAGATATCATCTCAAAGTCTATATGTCTATATTGATCATTCTGAGCCTATGGTGGCACAGTTAGGAAGAATGTCTAAAGAGACAGTGGAGATGTGGGCTGAAGGTCAGGCGTAAAGATAAAGCTTGACATACTTCTGTAGTTAAACTTGAGCAAAAGGCAAAGTACCCACCATGACCTAAGCTTCCAGGGCCTAACCTCCCAGGCATCAGTAAGTAGTAACAAACCCTTAGCACTTTTCATATGCTGGAAACACCATGGACAATAATGGCACTTTCCAGAACTTTCTGTTCCAGGGAGGAATGACAACAGAGAAATGTACAATAATAAGCCAGTAGGAGTAACCATATCTGTAACTACAGAGAAAAGGCACATACAGACATGGGGGTCGGAGGTTAAATCTACCTCCTTCGTCCAGATAACTTGTACTGAAGCCTCCACATGGAGGTTTCCCCACTTTGGGAAGAAGTCTCCCACCATACCCCAAACATGAGAGATGCTGACTTCTGTTAACATTGATGACAGTGGTTCTCAATCTTCTTATGCTGTGACCCTTTAATGCAGTCCCTCATGTTATGGTGACACCAACCATAAAATTACTTCATTGCTACTTCATAACTGTAATTTTGCTACTGTTATGATTCAGGATTTAAGTAATTTAAGTATCTGATATGCAGGATATCTGATATGTGACTCCTATGAAAGGCCCATTAGACAACCCCAAAGAGGTCAGGTTGAGAACAGCTGATCTATGAACTATAAACTATGAACACTATTGTTTCTTATTACTTTCCTTCCTTTTCCTTCCTTTCTCTTATATTGTCTCTCTTCTCCCCTACCCATCCACACCCCTCTCTTTTTTCTGTCTGTTTTGGACTATAAATTCTTTGAGGACGGTATCTGAGCTTTCTGTCTCCAGACAGTTAGCAACAATATTTTTAAATATACTTCCCCTTTCATCAATAAGAATCAAGTATTGAAGCCCTACGTACAAGCAAGGGCTAAAAGAGATGGCCAGGAGCCTGGAATATAAGGATATTTATTGGGTCTGTTCCATTTCAGAAGAAAATTCTAATTTCAAGTACCCAAAAGAATTTCCCAAGAAGAGTGTGACAAAGAACACCATCAAAGGCTGGAGTGATAATACCAAGAATGTGATTTAAAAATGACTTTTGGATTGGACAGTTGTATGACATTTATTATTTGAATTTGGATCAAAAAATACCACAAAATGACTTTCGCAATGACTCCTGCAGTTTTATCCTCAAAGAATCTTTGTTTTCCTATCTGTGAATATTACGGGAAGCAGGGAAGACAGATGGAAAGATGAGATTATTTTACGAAATAACAACAAAATTCATTTCAAAGTCACCAGACTCGACCTATGATTGCACCTATGATTGTACTTATGAAGTCAAGGCAACAAAAAAAGATGGGCAATTGTTTTATTAGTATGCGCCTTGGAACAGCACTGGGCACTGCTAAAAGAACAGCACCAACCTCTCTTTTCCATTATTTCCAGCAGAAGACTGAAGCATAGACTCAAGGGTCTGTGAGCCTGTGTGAAACAGGAACCATCTTCTTTGTAGATTCTGTGCTTATCTAAGGCTCTTTTGAGGGCTGGTCTAGTGCTACTACATATTCAAATGCAAAATACTGGCCCCCAAAGTCTGGTTATGCCTGACTAACAGATCCTCACTACACCAAGTGATGCTATGTAAACCTTGCTCCCCAATTTAAAGTTAATTGGTTAATGAAAAGCTAGAGCCTGTGATTGGGCAGTAGTGAGAGAAGGGCGGAAACTTGATGATCTAGTGTGTGTGTGTGGGGGGGGGGGGGGGATAATCTCAGGAAAGACCAGGGAGAAAAGGAGAAAAAAAGATGGAGAGAGGAGGAGGCCTGCGTGAGAGGAGATGAACCATAAGCACATAACCAGGGGAAGTAGATCCTAAGGACAGGCTGATGAAACAAATAACCTAGGAAAGATTCATACAGCAAGTTAACAAGGCGCATATGGCTGGGTGTAGGTTAGAATAGCTCAAAGCCTGCCCAATCTAGGCTTACAGCTTATAAATAAAATACCAAGATTTTGTGTCTTTCTACAGGCTATCTAAAATAAATAAATCATTTAGAAGGCTCATCACCAATAAAGCAAGTGGGATGAGAGAGGAAAGAGGCCTTATTCAATACATGCATAGCTTATTCTGCCCTCACTACTTTCTAACCAAAACAAGTCATTCTTGAAAGCTGTCCAGCTCCCTCCTTAATATGTATGTACCCTGAAAGCGTCTGAGAGCCTAAGCCAGGTTCAGTTCTTCCCATCATCACTCTTTGTACAGGATATTATGTAAATCGGGTGTGCAATACAAAGAGTCTAAAAATTAGTTGGAGCTCTGCTCAACTTCTGAAGTCTTGACAGTTGAAACTGTTAAATGCGCTTAGCCACAGGCAGTATCAGATGCGTCCATCTGCTGTTGTAGCATGAACAAACTATGGCCCAGCCTCCAAAGCTAGCCCTTTGCCTATTGTTATAAAGTTTGGCTAGAAACAAGTCATTCACACTTATTACATTGATTCTGCAGCTGGCTACCTTAAACTACAACAGCAGAGTTACATCATCATTGATATGTCGTCATTGACACAGAGTCTGTGCCACCTACAAAACTTAACTAATTTATCATCTGATTCAGAATGTTGTTGACCTTTGAGCACCAAGAGAGTATTCTGGGTAAAGTCCTAGTGGGATCCAGAAGACAGCACATCCTCTTAGTCTGCATCTCTCAATCTGTGGGGATGGAATGACCCTTTCACTTGGGTAGCCTAAGACCATCAGAAAGCACAGAGACTCACATTACAATTCATAACAGTAGCAAAATTATAGCTATGAAGAAGTAACACAGATAATTTTATGGTTGGAAGGTCACCACAACATGGAGAACTGTATTAAAGGGTCACAGCATTAGGAAGGATGAGAACCACTGCTCGTGGTTAATGTTGAACCTACCTTATAATTGAATGTCAGGAAACCTGTTTCCTTTAACAAGCTTTGTCTTTCAGATCTCCATACTCAAAGAAAACTTCCAATGGAATAGTGAGAAATTTAAGTGAGCAGAGGTCCTGAGTTCAATTCCCAGCAGCCACATGATGGCTCACAATCATCTGGACAGCTACAGTGTACTCAGATACATAAAATAAATAAAATAAATCTCAAAAAAGATTGAAGTTATGTCTCAATTATTGAACAGATTACAAATGAATTTTTCCTTTCTAAAAACAATTGAGGGGAACCCCGTTTTCACAGGTTTTTTTTTCCTTAATGCTCCTGCAAAGATCAAGTGTTTGCTATGTGCATATTCTGCATGATTCCCATTTTTCTGTTGTTGTTGTATAATGGCTTTTCTTCTAGGATTAATGCTAAATCCTAGCAGACAACATCCAGACAATGTACAGGTTGAACAGAAGCAATAAAGTGAAGGGCAGTTAGGATTTCTACCATACAGTCCTTACCCAAGAAATCCTTAACTTGACTGGATGAAGGGGTCTAGATGAAAGCAGTAGTTAATGTATCATTAAGGCACTCTTTGGGAGCATGAAAACACCATGAGCCATGCCGCCTATTCAAAAACAATCTTCCAGTTATGTGTCTCTGCTTAAATGCAATGATAATTTCGGTGGGAGGGGGCGGTTACCTTTTGTAATACTACTGAGATGAATCACAGTGAATTTGTGCATGCCATTCTGCATTGCCTATTGCAAAAGCCTTTCCCCTGGGGAAGTGAGCCATCTTAAGAGAAACCCCTAATAAGCAGAAACTAAGCAATAGCGTCCCTTGCCACTGGAAGAAAAGAGAGTATGGGCCTGGAGTGAGGGAAAAGGGGGAAGGATAATTTGGTTGTACATAAATACTGTGAAAGGAAAAAGGACAGGCATCTATTTTTAAGCCTTGTGTCCTGGGAAACTACATTCCCTGTGCTTAAAGCCAGGAGCCTTCTTACACAATAAATAATTCAGAAACCCCACAACGAGTGCCTGGCTAGGACGCCTACTTCCTGCAAGCTGCCTTTTCAGCTAATCTTGGAAAGGCCATGGATCGCCCTGCAGCTCAGACAGAATCTCTGCTTTCCACCTAAGGATTAGGAGCAAGGCCCTCAGCCAGAGGACATTAGATGGAAACCAATACAATCCTGTCATTGTTGGGGTTATTTATAGCTTATTGTCTTAAGAATTTGGAAATGACTGGAGTCCTTGTGGCAAACTTGAGATCTCATGTATGAATTTGGCAGGCTCATTTGCTGGAGCAGAATTCAAAAACAAACTTAAGATAATGTGCACGATTGAAGGGAAATAAGACAACCCAAAAGTCCCTTCTTTTTGCCCTACCCAGTCTCTCTAGTTCATTCCCTGACATTCACCTTAAGTGATTTTGGTGAAAAAGTCAATAGGTTAGAAGTTCTCACAAATCCCAACTTTTTCAGGGCAAAAATGCAAAGAAGCAAGATGCTCAAATGCTTGCTGTTCAGCTGATCACTGAGTCTAGTGTGATCTGTGTAATGCTAAGAGTTTCACATGTGTTGATGGGGTCAATGCCTAACATGCAAATGGCAACCACAAGATGCCATTGAGTGCTAATGTATGACTCCATCGGAAAGCACTTAAGTACCAAGGCAATCAAGACTACACTGGTAAAGGATGGAATGTCTGGTGTGTGTTTGTTTGTTTCTTGTCTCCTCAGATCCCAATTCATGGTCCTTCTGAACTCTCATAGAATATATATAGTCAGTTAAAAACTCCAGTAAAGGCAGTAAGAAAGATGGAGAAATGTATTCCTAAAAGGAACTTTGTGTTAAGAAGAAGAAGGAGGAGGAAGAGGAGGAGGAGGAGGAGGAGGAAGAAGAAGAAGGAGGAGGAAG
>JADRCD010219066.1:44507-62588 GCA_019843815.1 Montemys delectorum
CTTCTTCTCTTCTTCTTCTTCTTCTTCTTCTTCTTCTTCTTCTTCTTCTTCTTCTTCTTCTTCTTCTTCTTTTCCTTCTCCTTCTTCATGCCAGTTTATGTTATCCAAAGTTAACAGTCTCATTGACCTTCAGGGCAGGAGCTTTCATAGTTTCTATTCTCTACAATATTTCTTTTATAATCAATGCATTTATTTCTTCAAACTTTTGTAAAGTTTGCCCATGGGATCTTTCAACTTCCTGAATGTTATGTTTTTATACTAATCATTGTCTTTACGGTATTCAAGTGTTCACATTCTTTCTGAATAGTTGGAACTGCCCTGCTAGTGACACAGATTTCTCTACATTATCTACTAGTTCCCATTAAATTCTTCATGTGATTCTCTTGTAATATTGGCCACATCCCTGGTTAGAAACTCCTTTTTTATTCTGAACATATTTTAACAGCTTGTCAAGAATCTCTCACCTTTATTGGTTCTTTTTAAAATGATTAGTCAAGTTAACATTTTTCATATGCTTACTCTCTACTAAGGTTATTTCTACTATTTTTAATTTTTTTCTTTCCTTTTAGAGGGTAACATTTTTCTTCAGATTGTGAAGATAGACAGGGATAGAGAACTACACTTTGTTATTTGTTGTTATCCATGTAATCCTCCTTTATAAAAAATTCTGTAATTGTGTGCTGATAATTTGATCCTAAACTGTGTAACTTGGTTTTGGATGATGGAGTGTGAGCCAAAGGGACAAGGCACCAGATCACTTCCCTTTAATCAGGACTGAATCATTAAGAGACATGAATTGCAAGTACAGGAGCTGGGTTTTTAGCCTGAGTCATAAGATGGAAAGATAACAGAGCAGAGATCACCATGATTAAAGCCTCTGGCACAATGGTTCTCTCATCCTTCCTAATGCTGCAACCCTTTAATACATAGGGACCCCCACCATAAAATTATTTTCATTTGTACTTCATAACTGTAATTTTGCTACAGTTATGAGTCATAATGTAAATATTTGTTTTCTAATGGTCTTACAGGTTGAGAATCTCTGTTCTAACAGAACTATAGATGCTCCAAGGCTCTGTTACATAAGCAAGAAATACCGACTAAACTTTTGAGCTTATTTGTTACTATAGCAAAGATATTGGTATCTCAGAGAGAGATACAGTTGAGCATAACAAACAACTGAAAATATGACTGCTGGCATTGAGGATGATACAAGTTGTATATTATTACTAGAGGCTGGGAAAATGGTGGCCTGTGGCCTAGCATAGCATGATGTTTAGTAAACTAACACCTGCAGTGCCTTGGAAGGGAAATATTTTATCTATTTACTAAAGGATGGCTTCAGAACCAGTTTCCAAACAGAATGTTACCATCTACTTGTTTATTGCTACCCTCTGACCCCTGAATTGTCAGAGGAGCTCAGAAAAGTGCAGGCCTGTGGCATGAGCAGGGAAAACATACATTAGAGAAACCAGAAGTTTTAAGGATTACAGAGATGAAAGGAGAATGGTTTCATTTATTAAAAGTAATAAAAGCTCAATTCTTTGACAAAGATGTCCAGGTTAAAGTATGCCCCAGTGACATGTATTGCCATTTGTGTCCTTTGGAACAAACTTTGCATGTCTTAAGTTCACCTATGGCAAAGCACATGGACCAAACAGCTTAACAGAAAGGTGCCTATAATCTTCTCCAATCCTGTTAGTTCATATTATCTATAAAGAAACCTTCAGAGAAGGTTATATCTCCAAAGAGCAAGCATGTAGCAATTTGGTCATGCTTCTGAGTAAAATCAATTCACTTCTAAGGTAAACATGCTTTTGGAGTCACAATGCCAAAAGTTCCAAGGGCCTGGATTAAAGGACACTATGATTATTAACACTTTCGACACTTTGGGGCCCACACCTCTGTATATGAACAAGATTCGAAAGCTCAGGCCCCATAAGATGCATATTATGTGAAAACTTTCACGAAGTGGCCAAGGAAGATAGGAAAAACGAGGTTTCCCACAGACAGATTAGCTCAGTACTGAAGAAAAAAAAAAAATGGCGTAAGAAAAAGAAAGGCTTAGGTAACTTTTCTTATCACCGTTACAATGCAACAGTTTGTCACAGTTACTACTCACTATCATACAATTATACATCTGTAGGGTTTGTTTTATAATCTCTAAATCTGTGCCCAGTGCAAAAGAATGCCATGAAACCTTGGATTTTGAGATTAATCTCAAGAATCAATAGGTATTTAGAGTTTCTCTCTAGAGGCTGAGAGTACATACTATTTGTTTATAAGTTCATATAACTTCCATAAAAATGGAAGTTTTATGAAAATAAAAAATAGCATCGTATTTCCTTAAATATATCTCAAGCCATTGCCTTTGGCTGAGCCATTCCTGGACAGTGAATGAATTCTGAGTAGAAGCTTGTTGACAAAAATCAGTTTTCACCACCTCAGATGTTCTTCACCTCATACTTAGGAGTAAGAACAGACTGATTACAATATTATTACTTATTACACCAACTAAATTTAGATACTGGAATGAGAAGACACAAGGAGCAGAGAGTCACAAGTCAAACCTACCAACATGGAGGCA
This sequence comes from Montemys delectorum, assembly GCA_019843815.1. NCBI lineage: Eukaryota > Metazoa > Chordata > Mammalia > Rodentia > Muridae > Montemys > Montemys delectorum. Next base: position 47,095 of record JADRCD010219066.1, read on the forward strand.
GATCAGTAGCTGACTCACAGGTCCGGTGTTCATTCTGATACCATCATCATGAGTTGAAACTACAAAATTGGGAAAAGGGACATGGGACAATTTGTGGGAGAGGGGAGAGGAGAGAGTGTTGTAGATGAAGCACTCATATATAAAGTTCTTAAAAATATATATATTTTAGACAAAGTACCTAACCTACTATGTTCATAGGTGAGCACTAGAGGGACCTGTAAAAATCAATGGACTAAGAAAAAGAAAGGCTTAAATAACTTTTCTTATTACTATTATAATGGGACAGTTTATTGGTTTCTTCTGCAAACATGTGGCTGAGTGGGAGCTGTCACTATCCACCACGTCACTAGCCTGGGATCCAAGATTCAAGTACAGATCCTGAGAAAACACAAAATATACGTGCCATGTGATCTAGAAATAACTCTGTGGGTAAATAGCCCAAGGAAAGAAAAATGGTGTGTTTGCACAAACACTTGCATTCCTATGGTCACTAGAATATTCAAGGCAGCCAAGAAATGAGATTATAGGTATCTATTGCCTGATGAATAGATAAAGAAAATATATAGAACTGCCACCACCACATGCCCCTTCTGCACTGAATCAACATGCTCAGGCAGTCAGATCTGCCACATCATTACCCAGGATCTAGCCTCGTAGTCTTCTTGGCTCTCCCTATCCACACCTTCTTCCTAAACCATTGGATCTAGCTTGGGTGTCATATCCAGCGCTGTGCTTTGTCCAGCCACCTGTATCTGTGGAGCAACCAATTTCTAGGCTTCTTCCAGGACTTCATCTTTATCCCCCTATCCACAGGCCTCTTACATGCCTCATCCAAAGTTTCCACCAAGCCAGATCTCCGTCTACAATCAAGACTTAGACCAAGAGGCATGTGCTCTACACCAGCCCAACTCCTTCTGTCTACCTAACGTCATTCTACTCAAGCTATTTCCTATCTCTTGACCCACCCACCAAAGTATCATCTCTTCTCCCAGAGCCTGTTCTGCCCATATCAAATTTAGAAGTAAGAAAAAACATTCCACATGTCCAGATCTCATTGCAAAAATATAAACAATATGAAAGATCAAGCCAGTATCTTCTTTTCAAAACCTATTAGTGCTGTAGAAATGTTTAACAATGAGAAGTAACTAAATCAACCTCATGAAACAGAACTTAAAAGGACAGTTATAAATTTCATCAAAGAATTCAAGAAGGCTAAAGAGCACACACACACACACACACACACATACACACACACACACACACACACACATTCAGATTAATGAAATTAAGGAGAAAGAATTACTTAAGGAGAATAAATTTCTCAGTGATGAAACTGCCCAGGAGAAGACTCTGAAAATGATAAAAACAATTCAAGACTGAAGAATGAGATTTAATAAGAAGATAAAAACATTAAAGAGGACTCAAGCTGAAATCATGGTGGGATTGAAAGACCCAATAACCCAACAAGAACACCAAAAGGAAGGCCTTATAAGTAGAATGAATTGAACAGAAGGTCAAATATCAGGACTTGAAAATAGAAGATCTAGGCCAAGTAAGAAGGAATAAAAGAAATTTAAAACCACAGAAAAGGAACATATAGAAAATGTGAAATGTCATAATAAAGCCAAACCTTTGAAATAAAAAATAAGAAGAGATGATACATCATTATAATCAAAGAAACATTTAACCAAGAAGACATTACTATCCTAAACATATTTGTACCAAATTCTGGTGCACTTAGTTTTATTTATATATATAAATATATATACATATATATGTTTTATATGTTTTATGTATATATATACACATATATACAGTGTATATATATATATATACAGTATATATATGGGTTAAAGACACAGATTAATAATGATCTATTATACTTGGTAATTTCAATATTCTACTTCCTCCAACAGACAGATCAGATGGACAAAAAATAAACAGAAACATTAGAGTTAATTAATATTACACATCAAATGAACTTAACAATTATCTATAGAATATTCTGCCCTAAACCAAAGAATGTACCAAACCAAAGAATCTATTCAGCAATACCCAGAAGCCTTTCTGAATGAGAACAGACCTAGAGACACAAATCTTTACAAATTGAAAACGATGAAAATCACTCCTTTGTACCCTGTCTAACCACACTGTAATAAAACTTAAAATTGTCAGCAAGCAAATCTCTAGGAAATACACAAACCTATGGAGATTAAACAACTCACTACCAAATGATGACTGGGTCAAGGAAGAAATTAAGAAAAAATATAAAAATTTTCCTAGAGTTAAATGAAAACACAACAAAACCTGTGGGACTCCTGGAAAACAGGCCTATGAGGGAGTAACTCTAAGTGCCTACATTAAATGGTCAGAACGAGCACAAATAAATGACTGAATGATGCCACTCAGAAATTTGGAAAAACAAGAACAAGTACACACAGAGGTCAAAAGGGAGTTGAATCCCATAGAAATGGAGTTGCAGATGGTTGTGAGCGCTATGTGGGTGCTAGCCATTAGACACAGATCTTCTAGAAGAGCAACAAGTTCTCTTAGCCACTGAGCAAACTCTCTAGCCAAAATGATGTGTAACTTGATCATACTTTTGTAAGAAAATATGTGTGTATCATGCCAGTGAAATTCGTCGATACCACCTCTAGTACCCAATCAGCCTCAATTTTAATAAATTTTATGAGTACAGTGGAAAAGAAGAATGTACCTTTTCATTTTTATATGCACTACTCAGTGTCCCATTAGATATATAACACTGATTATGATATTTGTATCTCTTTACCTTTCATTTTCCTTCATGGCATCTTATAAGTGAACTACAATGATGCGTGTGTAGCAGATGGTTTGTCTGCAGCCCCACTGTGTACCAGCACATCCACAGAATTGACTGTTGAAGCTAATAAATGTTTTCCCATGTCTCCTGTTTAGTCGGTTTTTGTTTTCTTTTTTTTCATGCGTCCTCTTTACCTTCCCTGGTTACCTGGTTGTGATTGGAAAAATCTCTTCCTTTACATGAAGTGCAGTCTCTTGATTTCTCATAGAGATTATGTTGCTGAAAGCACTTGAGCCTCGAATATTGTTAATATCTCAGGACTTGTGTCAGAGGCCTCTAATTCTAGCTACTTCAGAGTCTGAGGCAGGAGGACTGCAAGTTCAAAGCCTGTGTAAGCAACAGAGGGAATTCAAAGCCAGCTTGGGGCAAGAGCTAGTCTTAAACAAACAAGTCAGCTGCAGACTGATGTTACTCCGTGGCAGAAACTCGCCAAATTGCATGAGTTTGTGAGGCTTTAGGTTCAAAGCTCACTACTGAAGAAAAAAAATAATTGTTTTCAGTTTTGTGACATCCTTTTCTCTAATAATGCTTTTGGCTTTAAAATATTTTCTTACATTAAAATTACTCTCTGTGTTTCTTCTGTTTTCTGTTTTTAATTTCTTTTTCAGTTGCTTTACTTTAAATTCTTCTGCCCCTAGGCACCATCTGTCCTTTCTGTGCGAGGGGAAGGCACTCCCTTCTTTACAGTATCGCTGATTTTCAAACAGGTAGGTAAAGATCATCTTTACAAGCATTTCTTAAAATAAGTAATACATTCTATGGGTTTCAACCATCAATTTTATATTATACAATTACCTCGCATTTATTAACATTGTTTCTTTTTCTCTCTGGATAAACTGAACCCTTTGACATTTCATTTTTCTTAGGGTTTTTTTTTTTTTTTTTGGAAGTCACAGGATCTTATTTATATGTTGGGAAATAAGTGTTGACTTTTTCAAAGCCTAAAGACAATACTTTCATTCTTGACCTGAATATTATAAGAACTTTGTTTCTTATTTTAATGAAATGTTATGTTTTACTCATCAATAATGCTAGGTAATTTTAGTAGTGTAACAAAGATAACAGCCACACTCTTGGGAGGCTACCCAATCTAATTTTAATATCTTACACATGTCACAGTGTCATACAGGTTAGGTAGCTCTGTCTGATGATCTTTTAAACACACACCCTACTGTCTGAGTAATCCAGGACCTAGGCAATTTCTCTGTAAACTGACCTGCTTGTGACTCGACTTCTAAGCACATAGATGGAAGAGAGAAAGTGTGACTTCACAGTCTGTCCCAGTTGTCTGGGTCCTGATGACAAGGTGCACTTCTGCTCATGTTTCCCTTAGTGAGAACTCAGTCCTGGGTTCCTGTGCACCGGCTTGCTCAGACTCACGGAGGAGTAGAAGCATGTTCCTCTGTGTGCTTCCACTGTCCATTCACAGAAAATATTGCCCATATTTACTCTTCTACTGTTTTTTATTCTTTTGCTTTATCTGTTTTATGTCTCTCTCTCTCTCTCTCTCTCTCTCTCTCTCTCTCTCTCTCTCTCTCTCTCTCTCTTTCTCTCCTCTCTGCCTAAAGAACAGCCTGTGGAATTCTGAGGATCTATTGAGAGCACTTGACTAAAATACTCTTTTGTCTAGGAATATAAATTGACCAGATACTTTCTGGATGTGTTGTTGAGGATGTTTGGCTTTTGGTTTTTACAAATGATGGTACTTTGACTACCTGTTGCCTTCACTATGCTCCTTAAGGAGGCTCCTACCAAACTAGCATCACTATTGAGAGATTCCGTCTTCTCTCCAGAGATTTTCAAAATCTCTTATTTTTAGTGTTCTGTGGTGGATATGTTGATGGCTTTTTTTTTTTCAAATTTTCCTTTGTTACCTCTTTGGTTCCTTATTGTTCTTATTTGATTCTTTCTTACCTGGGTCACTTAAAATATTTAATTTTGCTCTACTTCTATTTTAAAAATTCTTTTGTGCTTAAATATTTTTAAAATGTCTGAAACTCAGCTGAGCTGTCAGACCAAGAGGGAAACTGTCAGGTAGAGGAACCAATTAGACAGCCAACAATGAAAGGTAACCTTGTGTAGGGATGTTATAAGCAAGAGTGAACATTGAAGAAGTCTCTACCGTCCCTGCTCTGTTTCTTCCACAAAATGGTACATAGCTTCACATGAATCAGTGCATCCCTATTAAGGGAGCCTGGACTAAATGGCTCAAATGATTACTTCAAGTTGCATGCACCTTGGAATCAGAAATGATGGTTAAGGTATGTATAAAGTACAGGGTCCTGTGATGGAGTAAAGAAGGCATGTTCAAACTTTCCCTTATCCCCATATAAAATAGAGAAAGAGACATCTACTGATTTCTCAAATAGAGAGGTCTAAGAATAGAGGAGTTGAACCAAGATGTGAATATATGAAGAAACATAATAGGCAAGGGGACCTGAGATCTTGATTTCTATTCCCTTCAGATCCCAGTTTGCTTGATGTGTACCAGGTCTGGTATGAGTGAGTTAGATGTACTTAAAAACCTGCATGCACTGATCCATGTGATTTTTTTAGTCCATTTTTCACCAGGAGCCAGGCTTTCTAACAGCTGCATCTCTAAAACATGATGTACGAGGCCGATGTGTTCACTCCCTTTACTTCAGGGTTAGTCATGGTGTCGTTTCCTCTTCATCCTCTTTTGAACTAGTAAATCTTGGAACTTCATTTAAGACTTGGATAGATTTGTTCCAATAGCCGGAATTTGGTTTTGCCTCAACCTAGAACTTGTACCACTTGAAAATAAATTCTGAACTTTATGAGTTTGGCAAACACAGCTTACTCACCGTGACTTCAAAATGAGCTCTGCAAAGAGTGAGGTGAGGCCTACAGTTCTAAGTTCCTGGGAGAAGTGTTTTGCTCCACTCCAATATTTGAGAAAGGTGATTTTCCCTTTCTTCCATATGGATTTCTTTCTAGTCCATCTGGACACCATGGTGTTTTAGGCTTCCAGTGGTATGCAATAAAGTTAAGGAAGGAAACATTGTTAGACTGCCTCCCCAACCCAGCCTCATTCTTCTGTTCTTCTACTCTGCTCTGCATCAAACTTTAAAATTTCTAGATTCACTTAGTTTTTCAAACATCTTAAAGGAAGATCCCAACTTTGCCTATGTTTCTTTGTCTTCCTATGTATTCCCAGTTGTTCTAAGTTCTGGCTCAACATTATGTTTTTAAATCACACTGAGTGCTTCTGATTGCATCCATTGGGTGATATAGGGTTGAGCCCACAGCCCACCCCAATCTCAAGTAGAAGCATGAGCAGAGGACCTACTGTATCTCCTCCTGCCTTGTGATGGTATCTGCCATTGGGCTCAGGAGCTGGTAGTTCAGATGTGCACTCTGAACCATTCTTCCCACGTAGAGCAGCAAAGTGTCTAGGTTTCTTTCTTTTTTAAAGTCCTTGGTCTCTTTCCCTTTAGAGACACACAAGAAGATTTCTTTAGACCATACACTAAACATGGGAAAACATCAAATGTATTCATGGTTTTCCTATTAGCCACGATTCTGATATTTCTTCTTATCTGCTCTTTTTTGGTTGGTTGGTTGGTTGGTTGGTTTTTGTTGTTGTTGTTGTTTTGTTTGTTTGTTTGTTTTGAGACAAGGTTTCTCTGTGTAGCTCTGGCTGTCCTGGAACTCACTCTAGAGCAGGTTGGCCTCGAACTCAGAAATCCACCTGCCTCTGCCTCTCAAGTGCTGGGATTAAAGGCGTGTGCCACCACTGCCCAGCTTCTTATCTGCTCTTGATCCAAATGGAAGGAAGAAAATTCTTATTGAAATGAAAATCTGGGAACAAACTTTGCAAGATTTTGATAACACTCTTACCCAGTATTAATTGCCTATTGTATATCCAAACCTTTCCCCATATCTCAGTATTTCCTAATCTGAAGTCTGGATGAATTTCTGTGGGTGGAAAAAAAAAAAAACCCTACCCTGGCTGTGAGTCTTTCTTTTTCCCTCCCTCAGCCCCTCCCTCTTGAGGGAGAGACAAAAAGGGAGGAGGAAGGATGTCATTATAAAACTCATAATCAAATAAGAATTTACTGGTTCTAGATTGAGTTCTGTCTTTTCTCAGATAAGATGAACAATCAGGGATACTCTGAAACCAAGACATTCCTTTGCTGGAGTATTTATGCTTACTCAGGTGTTTACATTCATCACGTGTATCACATGTGTCCAAATTATGACTCATTTCCTTTGTTTGTCTAATCTATTTAGTCTCTAATCTTTTGATGGCAAAGATTATAGTTCTTCATTCCTACCTATGTCCTTAGGATAACACATGCCTGATGGTACATGCTAGAATCACAACAGCTATTTATTAAATAAATAAACAAATTCATTGAAAAAACAACTTTGTGGACTCAGAAGTATAATGGGAAGCATCCAGAGAAGTACAAATCTGGATGCTGAGGATGATGAGGGGCTTGGAAAGAGAAGGAGGAATCAAAGATGCTGAAAGTATACTATAAATTGTCTAACCTAAAATCTCCTGAAGATGAATCTTTAAGGATGTAGATTTGTTGTAAAATTGAAAACTCCTGTTTAGATTTGCTTACTGAGAGGAAAATGAAAAATAAAGAAAGCCTAGAAGACTTTCATATTCAGTAGATGGTGATTATGAGACACAAACGAAACAAGCGTGTAAAAAGCAATAACCCATTCTGTGTTCCCAAAGCAAGGGTAAACATGCTTTGCTTAGCTACATATCCCCATGTGCAGCAAAGAAAGAGTCATCTGGATTGAGAATCTAGAAAATTCTGCCAAAAAAATTTAGTCATAATAAACTTTCATTGAAACATTTACTCATTTAAATTAGCACTGAATTTGAGAAGGAAACATGAGAATGACCATTTACTTGGTCAGAGCTCATGTGTACATCAGAACCAGGGATCTAGAGCTTCTTCTCCAGGCTCTCCATCATCCACCTCATCTTCCCCATACTCCATCTTCTGCTGGAATACTTCCAGCCAAGACTGGAAGCACAAATACACTCTGCATCTTTCTCTTCTTTTATCACATTTTGGCTACCTGTTATGTTCCAGGCACCATGGCTGACTATAAGAAGACAAAATAACCTCAATCTCTATATATTCATAGTCCTACACATACATATAGATTGTTTTTCAGCTCTAGGGTGGAAAGACACAATTCTTTGCATTAGGAAACAACTGAAAAGTGCCTCGATGCCCCAAATGGAAGAAAGATAATAAGTACTTCCATGTTGGAGATGACAATTTTTCAGAATAGAAATGACCACACTGTTCTTCCTGGTTGAAATAGCTATTCATCAGGAATTTAACCAAGATTAGCAATGAGACCATGTGTATCCCAAAAGGACAGCTGGATTCTCCCAGTGTTTTCACATCTGCCAACGGTGTAAGATTTCATCCCCATAGTTACGTAAGACTTCTTTACTCAAATCACGATAACATTGTGCAGGACTTCTCAGTTACATGCATTAGTCATGGCAATCTCCTTCAAAACTATTAGCACTTCCTTATAACTGTTTCCAGTTCTGATATCAGGAAGTTAGAAATGAGTGACTTAACTTTTGTAATCTCATTGGACTCTAGAGGGCAACTTTCTGGTGGGTTTTCTGAATTTCTCCTTCATCACAGGAAAGGCAGAATGGTATCCAAGGCAAATAAATTCTGGGTGTAGCTTATGTGTGCTTGAGCAGATAGCACCTCACTCTGGTAGTTTGTCCAGTGTTGCAATAAGACCCACAGATATTTCTCTCTTCATGTTTCTTTCTAGAATATTTCAGCTGGAGGAAGGACTAGAGAGACGGCCCAGTCAACAAAGGGCTTGCTGCAAAAAAATACAAGTTTCTGATCCATAGCACACATGTAAAAAGCTGTGCATGGTGGTTAAGTGTTCATTTTCCCAGGATAGGGAGACAGAGGTAAGAGGATCCCTGGGGATCGCTGGCCAGCCAGTCTAGATAATCAGTGAGCTCTGGGTTCAGGGAGAGACTCTGCCTCAAAACAACCATTTCCAAAACAGAAAGGTTACTCACTTCTTTGCAGAAAGATGAGCTTGATTACTGGATAAAACAAATTGTAATACAAATGTTATTGAAATAATAAAAGTGCAAATGTGCTCATTCTGGTTCTGATATCATTTAAACACATAATTATTGTTTAAAATATTAAGGATCGATTGTATGTTTTTTGATGTGAAGTCTAAAATTCAATATGGATTTTGTACACCTCCCAATTGAATATTATTGCAAATTTTCACTTCTTGTATATATATATAAACATTACAGACTACCATAGCTCTTGTTTATAAAGTAGATGAATTGTTAAGATATTTGTAGTCTCTGGGTTGTCCTTCCTTCAGTATCTGCTCCATAGTTTGTCTCTGCAACTCCTTCCATGGGTATTTTGTCCCCACTTCTAAGAAGGATTGAAGTATCCACACTTTGGTCTTCCTTCTTCTTGAGTTTCTTGTGGTTTGTGGATTGTATTTTGGATATTCCAAGTTTCTGGGCTAATATCCACTTACCAGTGAGTGCATACCATGTGTGTTTTTTTGTGATTGGGTTACCTCACTCAGGATGATATTCTCCAGATCCATCCATTTCCATAAGAATTTCATAAATTCATTGTTTTTAAAAGCTGAGTAGTACTCCATTGTGTAAATATATCACATTTTCTCCACCTAGGAATCCTTCCCATATTCAGTTGCTAAACCCAGACACTATTGTGGATGCCAGCAAGTGCTGGATGACAGGAACCTGATATAGCTGTCTCCTGAGAGGCTCTGACAGTACCCGACTAATACAGAAGTAGAGGCTCACAGTCATCCATTGGACTGAGCACAGTGTCCCCAATGAAGGAGCTAGAGAAAGGACCCAAGGAGCTGAAGGGTTTGCAGCCCCTTAGTATGAACAACAATATGAACTAGACCCTCAGAACTCCCAGGGACTAAACCACCAACCAAAGAGTACACATGGTGGGACTCATAGCTCCAGCTGCATATGTATAGCAGAAGATGTCCTAGTTGGTCATCAGTGGGAGGAGAGGCCCTTGGTCCTGTGAAGGTTCTATGTCCCAGTGTAGGGGAATGCCAGGGCCAGGAAGAGGGAGAGGGTGGGTTGGTGAGCAGGGGAGGGGGAAAGGAACAGGGTTTTGTTTTGTTTTGTTTTGTTTTGTTTTGTTTTGTTTTGTTTCCAGAGGGGAAACCAGGAAAGGAGATATCATTTGAAATGTAAATAAAGAAAATATCTAATAAGAAAAGATGATAGAAAAAAAGATATTTGTACAGGTAGAAAAGAGAAGAATATTGTGACCAAGACAACAGGTTAAAAGGTACAGAGAAGTTTACGGATGAAATGCCTAAATTTTCAAGAAAGTAAGCAAAGTAGAGATTCTGTTTAAAAATGGAATTGAGGTTTACAAATAAACAGATCATTTTAAAAGAAGCTGGGCAAAACTCACTTATAATGGATTACTTATGGTTTTAATTTAGATCAGTGTGTTTTAAATTATCTTGTTTATAGGGTGGAGAATTCTTAATATAATAAATCACAATAGCAAATGCAATGACTTTTGGCCTTGCCAAGGAGAAATCTTATACTGTGTGGGGCTGCTAGGTTTCAGGTGAGGGCTTTGTTTTTCTCCAAAACATTCCCCATGCACAAGGCTTAATTAAGCCAAATGAAAATGCTATCTACCTGGGTTGAACTCTGGGCATTTAGATAAGTCATTCTGAGGCTACAGATGTGCTTGTTCACAGCCAGACTGCATCTACTGTGCAATCAACATAGTTATCTTACTTTGGCTTCATTATTCTCCAGCTTTACCAGGTTCACCAGTTAGCTGTGTAAGTCATCATTTAATTGTTTGAAGTATCCCAGAATTCCATCAGGTTCTGTTGTTGTATGTTTAATCCTTTTTGTGGAAGAACTCAAAGCCAAGAATAGATCACAAAGTCTCTTTGTGGTGACAGTTAAGAATTACATCAGCCCTTAATTTTGACTTATTAGTAAAGCTAGAGTAGAAAGATGGGAAGGAGACATAACCTTCTGATCTCTGTGTTGTAAATTTTGGAGAACAGTCAGACTGGTAGCCACAGACATTGGAAACACTGGATATATGACAGAGGTGCAAGATCTAGTGACATTGATTTAAGTGAGCCAGGTGATTCAGCGATTTTTGTGAACATTGTCAGAATTTGGTTCAGTCTACCCTCGGGTATTCTCATTCATATCTTAGAGATTACCTAATTTAGCACTTTCATTGCTCAAAATATTTCATCATTGGTTAAACTCCATATTACCTTATATTTCATGCATGGGATATAATTTTTAATCTATAGTCTTATTTTAAAAGAAAAATTGTGTCCAAAGTACATCCAGGTACTACATCAAAGCATACCTAAGCATTTATTGTATAAAACAATCATTTTCCAGCCATCCACCTGAGGTTAGCTGGCTTATAGATTTAATAACAGCTGCTAGAGATCAAAGATTCCCATCCACTCTCATTTTGTAAGACACTCTTATGACAGGATCTTGGTACAACATGGTCAAATTCAGCTGTGTCCCAAACAAAAAGCAGAGCGTCAGATCATTGCCAGCAATACTCACAGGGTCCCCAGCAAGCCGTAGTTGAATGTCAAAACCCAGTGGTCATGTAACTAAGAGAATAAGATAAGTTATCATCTCATTGTCGCAACACTTCCTTAGGCTCCTAAGGTACAGTAGCACCATCTGAACTATTGCCATTTAGTGATATGAACGAAGCAAACCACTATGAAATGCACGATGCCTTTCCAGGTTCTTGGCATTTATGCAATTTGCAGAGTAAGCCCCACCTTACCCCAACCCCCTGCTCTCACTAATTATTCATCAAAATTATTCCCAATCTGACTTCTCATTTCCATAACCTACATTCCTCTTCACCTTTCTACCTCTCTGCTCCAGTTTTCAATTTTTTTTCCTTCCTTACTCTCTAATGCAAAAGTACATTATGTCCCTAGATAGCTCGTTTTATATATTCAGGTTAATATTATTAGACTAAAACATTTCTCTGTCCCACCATTGATCCCTGAAGCGATTCTGAAGTGATAAGCGATTTAAAGCAGAACTTCTGTCAAATTCAAAGGCACAGACCCCTCTGTTATAATAGGTGTGTGGATTTCACTTTGGAGCCTATTCACACTGTTGATCTTAGAGGATAGCTAGGAATACTCCTATTAAATTATATTATGGTATCAAAGAGTACACAACTAAAAAGTAAATCTCTTGTATTACATGTATATTGAAGTAAGTACTTAGGGACAATAATATCTCTAGGTAGGCATGTGTGTTCTCAGGTGCAAGTCTCTAGATTGACACCAGCTGTGGGCTCGTGAGTAACTTATTCAACTTCCCAAAAGCCTTTACTTCACCGTCGGTAAGATAGGAATAAAAAGGAAGCTACGCTGGCCTCCTGGGAAAGGAAATGAGATCATCCTACAGCCCATTGAAATGAGACTCATGAAATTAGTCATGTTATCATTGTTAATTACCACTGTAATCGCTAACAATAATGGGCTGGACAGATGGTTTAATGGCTGAGAACATGTTCTGCCATTGCGGAAGACCTGGGTTTGATCTCCAGAATCCACACCAAGTAGCTCATAAGCAATTGTAATTCTAACCTCAGGTAACCCAACAACTTTGGCTTCCACAGGTACCAGCACTCGGGTGGGTGTACACACCACACATACACACACACACACACACACACACACACACACACAATTTAAAAATAATAAAGTAAATCTTTAAAAATATAAAAATAAATTAAAACGTAAACTAACAATAAACATTATTTTCAATTGAGTTTCCAGCACTCCATTGGATGTACTAAATATACACTGAAAAAAGACAATCAGAAAGTTGAGTATTATGAAAAGGAACAGGGAGGCAGTCTGCTACTCATTATTTCAAATCAAATAGGAAATACAAGTTATACTAAGCTCTTTGCCCTCCTTTGCTAATTGGACTCTGGTTTAATTGATGAGTCTCATAAGCCCATTTTAAATATTCCATTTTATCCTTCTGGTATTTATTCGGCAGAAAGATTGAGTCACTTGCCTCATCTTTAGAGACCTTCAGTTTCCCTCCTTTGAATTTTGCTAATTGCACCCCTGCACATTGCACCCCTTCACTGTCATTAGAAAGTTCCCAGTTCTCATCTTTCCTGTCAGTTTTTAGATGTTAGAAACTACCAGATTCACACGTGATTGTTTAATGAAGCTATTTTTAAAATGGTGCAGTGTTCTGTCAAGGAACTCAGACTCCCAGTCTCTCTCACCTTTATAAGCTATTCCTGGGGTTCAGTCTTATCCTTCCTGAGGAGGGGGCAGGTGAAGAGATGACAGTGCACATTTGTGGCTCCTTCATTTCCTTCTGTTAGCATCTCTTAAAGAGAAACATCTCCTTGCTTACTATTTATGAGGTCTCACAAAATAAGAAAGTCTGGGCTAAGGTTTCATGTCACCCTCTTCTTTCAGTCTTTCTTGCCTGTCTTTAAAATCATGTACATGATCCTTTAGATCAGGGGAGTTAAGCAAAAACTCTATACTCTTAAAGCTAAATCAAAAGATAATATAGGGATTCTCATTTACCATTAAAAACACAATTAATTTGTGCCAATGAAAAGAGCAAATGAGCACCCAGACTTCCATTTTCAAGTACAATTTCCAACTCAGACAAAACAGAATGCGGGAGACAGGTAGTATCAAGGTGAGTGTGGACCATTTCATGGTATCCTTCAACAAGGAAGTTGTTCAGTGCCATTCAGGTCATGGTAAAATGATTCTAAAGTCAACTTGAAGATCGCGCTGGCAGGAGATGAAACAATTTCAACGGTACTAGAAAATACATGTTTGAGCAGTGCTTTGTATGCACTGCTATGTAAACTTTGTTACTCATCATTTTTAGACTTGCTACATATTTACTGACTTTTGCTAATTATGTTTTCAGTAACTTGGTATGTACCATCTATTGCAATAAAAACCAACCTTAGCCAAAAGTCGTATCATTTGATCAACAATGGGGATATAGGTTGAAGTGAGTCTTTGCCAGCATCTAGAACAGTTCTCAACAATGTGACTATGAAAGTACTAATTAAATGAATGAACAGATTCAACTGATCCAAGTCTAACCTCTAACTTGAATCACTCCCTGAAATGTATCAATGTATTCTACTTTCTAAATTACTCTTCAACTGAATCCCCTATAGAAGTCTGGGACCAAACCATGTTTAAACACCTCCTTTTCCTACCCTCATCATCCTGTTTCTTGTTTGATTGATACTAATATCCATCACACAAAAAGAAATGTGGGCATTCTTTACCTATCTCTTCCTATCTGAATTCACCAGCAAATTTTGGTTTTTCAACTTTAAAAACTATGCTCAACCTGTTCTTTGTCTTTACATACACACCCATTCAGTTACTGATTCCTTCCTCTTGCAGGATTATAGTGGTCTTCTAACACTAAGCAACGTTATATATCTCTAACCCATTCTTTGTTCTGTGGCTAAAAGCACAGCAAAACCAAATTTGTGTCACTGTCTGCTTAGAACCCATCAGTGGCCTTATATAAGATAGTATCTTAGTCAGGGTTTCTATTCCTGCACAAAACATCATAACTAAGAAGAAAGTTAGGGAGAAAAGGATTTATTCAGCTCACACTTCCACACTGTTGTTCATCACCAAAAGAAGTCAGGACTGGAACTCAAGCAGGTCAGGAAGCAGGAGCTGATGCAGAGGCCATAGAGAGATGTTCCTTACTGGCTTGCTTCTCCTGGCTTGCTCAGCTTGCTTTCTTATAGAACCCAAGACTACGAGCCCAAGGATGGCACTACCCACAATGAGCTAGGCCCTCCCCATATAATCACTAAATGAGAAAATGCCTTTCAGCTGGATCTCAAGGAGGCATTTCCTCAAGGGAGGCTCCTTTCTCTGTGATAACTCCAGCTTGTGTCAAGGTGATATACAAACCCAGCCAATACAGATAGGGTCATGTAAGATAGGATCATGCTTCTGTTACTAAACCAAAATTTCAGTCAATTCAGACAGTGTTAATCTTTCACCAGAGCCAAAACTCCAAGACAGATCCTTATCATTAATCCAGATTAGGCCAGTTTCATAGTTCTGTGTCTGGGTAGTATTGTTCAAAGGTATTGTATTCAACACTGTGCAATTCTCCTCTCCTCCTGAGGCACCTGTAATACTGTACTCCACAGAGAGGTTGCATTTAGGAGAGGTTGTATTTAGTATGTTAAGTATGTCTCTGGTTGTAACCAATAGATTGCAAGAAGAAATGTGGTCTATAAAGACAGCATGTTCCAATCCTAGTACCTATATGTTGCTTTACATGGGTAAAACATCCTTGTAAACTCGAGAGAAGATGAGATGGAAGCTGTAGTAGCTGTAATATATTATCCAACAGGACTAATGTGATTATAAAGATCTTCATGAGGACACCTGGAGATGACAGTAAGTGACGAGAGAAGAGATGGAAGAGAAGAGAGGGAGAAAAACCAAAAAGAGGATGGAGAGAGAGAGAGAGAGAGAGAGAGAGAGAGAGAGAGAGAGAGAGAGAGAGAGA
>JADRCD010219066.1:62598-80767 GCA_019843815.1 Montemys delectorum
AGAGAGAGAGAGAGAGAGAGAGAGAGAGAGAGAGAGAGAGAGAGAGATCTTCTCTCTCCTTCCATTCTCCTCCTTCATGCCCACACCAGAAACATCTGACTTCTAGTGTCTCTCCCTCTGTACTCTCATATTCTATGCTATAGCTGAGGCTCTAATATCTTATTCTATTACAATAAATTCCCTCCTCTCCTCCTGTCCTTTTACCTTCCTCCTCTCCTCTCCTCCTCTTCTCTCCTGCCCTCCTCCTCCCTCCCATCCTGCCTTCTTATCCCCCTCCCCTTCTCCCTTTTTTCTCTCCTTAACTCTCATAGCCTGTCATTATCATTTCTCCCAAACATTCTGTTAGGCAAATTAACTTTATCCAAGTCATCATTTGAGGTAATGTCTATCACCAGCTAGGTTCTTCAGATTTGGCAATTGCATGAGCCAGTTTTGCAAGACTCTCTTTTTGTCAACCCTTGCGACCAAGGTGGTATCTACCATTGCCACCAAGCCTCTTCATATTTAATATAAAGTTAAAGCTATTCTTGCCATGTATATGTAATATCAAATAAGTTACTTATCAACATGATTAACAAACTTAAGCCCAAGAGATTTCTTTGTGTAGAAGTTCTAGTTTTCTCTTCTTTCTATTACTTCTCTTGTCAAATACTACACTCTGATTTAGACAATTTAGGATACATTTCCTCACATTGCTCTCATAAACTGAATAGGCTAAGCATTCAATCTACACTGCCTGACATCAAAGGCATGCTGTTTCTATATACTTACACTGTGGCCGTAGGCAAGTAACATTTTTACATGTCCATGTTCTAATTTGTAAAAGGCAGATAATAATAAACTTAATTCATAGAGTTTGTGAATATTAGGTGAAAAAAGTCTGTGAAGCATTTGTACACTGAATGTCACTAGGTAATGCTTAATTTCATTGACTAATATTTCTCTCTTCTGAGATATCTGAAAGCGATTTCTGTCTTCCTTCCCCACTCCCCTAATATGTCTTTGTAAAACCTTCCTTATCTTTTAGCGTTCAGTTCAAAAATCTACTATTATCATATGAAAATGTTCTACTAAACTCATAAATGTTGATGGTGTTTGGAGGGGGAGCTTTGGGATATAATTTGGGTTACATTAAAGGTCCAGGTTCTTCCTCCCAATCCCATGTTCCCAGAAATAAGACTCAGACTCAAAATATATTTTCAAATATTGGATAAAGTTTGCAATGCTTGTTTAAAATGTTCTTCATGAGACTTAACCAGAGAACAAAGTCTATGATGGGCATTTCTGAAACATTCTTTGTCAATGCAATTAATCTGAGTCTCTTCACCTTAGCCTCAGGCAGACTCTTCAGACAAGGGCAAAAAATAGCCACATTCTTTACCAAAACACCTCAAAAACAGTCTCTAGGTCACATATTGAAATTTTCCACTGAAACCTCTTGGGCCAGGTTTGCACAATTCAAATCACCCTCAATAACAAAGTTTTTCATATTCCTACTAGGATAGCCCGTTAAGCCCTCATTTAAAGCATCCCACCACTTTCCAAATCCAAAGTCCCCAAATCCACATTCTTCCAGACAAAAGCATGCAAAGGCCTATCACAGCAATACCCCAGTCCTGGTATTGCTGCTGTCTTAGCTAGGGTGTTATTGCTGGGAACAGACACCATGACCAAGACAACTTTTTTAAGGACAACATTTCATTGGGGCTGGCTTACAGGTTCAGAAATCCAGTCTATTATCGTCAAGGCAGGAACATGGCAGCATCCAGGCAGGCACGGTACATGGCTGTTATAACAATGAAGTAGAGTCAGGATGTAGGAAAGAGGAGCAGAGCCTGGAACACCATTTAGAAAAAAAATATCTCATGAGAGTAAATCCCAGTACACATTTCCTACCTATTAGTGGAGGAAGAGTGGAGTATGGTAGAATGAACTCCAAACTTCAAAACAAGTTTTAGTAATGTATACCCTACAGTACTTTATTTACTGGCTGGGTAATCTTTTCAAGGACCCATTTTCCCCTTCTCTGAGAAAGAAAAAGAGAGGAGCAAAGAAGGGAGGGAAGGAAAGAGAGATGGAAGGAGTAAGAAAGGTTAGGGGAAGATGGAATGATGCCCTTTTCAAAACATCACAAAAATTACCTAATACAATTCTTTCATGGATTATCAGTTTGCTTAGATGATTAAAAATTTCCAAAACTCAGATTATGTATCTGAGTCCCATGCATTATGATTACTTTAAATATATAAATATGAGTATAGCTCTCTTTAATAATAATCCCCACTGCCTACTTACAACAAAACTCAGAAGTCTTGTCTAACTTGTGTGGAAGGAAATGGTCTCTGTTCATCTGCAACTGAGCAGAAGACTGTAGGAAGCTAAGATAAAGGCTTACAAAGACCAGGCAAGTTATGAACTTCAAGAAATGCCATGAATTTGGCTGGAACTGCATACTCTAATGGGATGACTTTTTTTTTTCAAAAGATGGTCCCCAAGAGAGAAATTAGGCTTGATTTCAACATAAAAACTAAGATTTGCTTGAAACTTCTTCATTTTGAAATGTTGGAAATGATTCAAATATTTAAACACTTGTTTGGGCCACATAAAACCTATGTGCTGGCTCAAGTCCTGCCCAAACTAAGCATTCTCATCCCTTCCATGTTTGCCTTAATCCTTCGAGGAATTCATGCCTGCTGAAAGAGGATAAAGATACCCTGGAAATGCCTCTGAATGGTAGACATTCATGCAGCTTAAAGTTTGAAGCATGAAGACTTTTGGAGTACCCCACATACTCAGAATTTTATATGTTTATGCCTCTTCATATATCATGCTTGGGACAAAGGTCAAAAGTAACATAGCCCTTGTCCATTAGGAGATCTTGGCAAGGTCTTGGTGAGTTTTCAGAAGACACTAACTTAGAAACTGCTCCAAGACCCTGGGTGTTTTCTTTCTAAGTGGATAGATAACCTTCAACCTTTGCTTTCCTAGCATGAGTCACCACTCTTATATTTGTGTTGTTTATTCCACAAAATTCATTCTTCATCCATATGATTTCCTTGTGTGCTTAGAGCAAAAAGGGGGTTGGCAAGTGTGGAGAAATATAAGGTAAGGAATAAGGAAATGTAATAAAATCAATAAATTAGTCAACTCTTTTAGAAACTGGTAAGGAAATTAGACCAGTGTGGAAAAGCACTCCCTTTGAAGGTTGGCAGGTCTGCCATTCATTGAGTGGTCACAAGGTACCACTGAGAATGTGACATTTAGATAGAGCCTGAAGCATATGGAGAAATGGCATGTAAAGTTCTAGGAGATCGCAAAGCAGAATCTTCTGGTGGAAGCAGTGTGAATCCTTTGAGGAAAATGGAGGATACTAGTGATACTAAAATCTGTGAATAAGAAGAACCAGGCAACTGAGGGAAAGAGAGAACAAAGAACAGGAAGCCTGGCAGGGTTGGAGTTAGCTAACTGCAGTATAAAGCCAATAATGAATTATAAAAGGGGGAGGGGAATGCTAACATTGATAATTCTGGGTGGTTCTTTAGGCCATGCTATAAGGAGCAGAATGAGAGCCAAGGGAGTAGAATAAGACCCTGTTTCAGATTGTAGTGGACCATGGGCAGTGGACAGGGAAACATTATGACCCGAAAAAAGTAGCACTAGAATGGTTGGACAGGAGGGGAAAGTTTCAGCCTTCAGTATATGGGGGAAAAAATGCTAATGAGAAGTTGATGTGTGTATCTTTTTAAAGTAGAAGAAAGATTAAGGAATGTAAGCAAGAGGGGGAACAAACAAAGGGAAGGAAGAGGGAGTTTGCAGGGTTGAAATATGTTATGATGAAAAATTGAAGTGTGTATGTAAGAGAGAAAGAGATCTGCATAGGGAGAAGAAGGAAGAACAAAAGGGGAGGAAATGGTGGGTAGGAGAGATGGATGGGGGGAGGGGGGAGAAGGAGGGAAGGAAGGAGGAGAGGGGAGTAGTTATTTAACTAGACTATAGTTACATTCTCATATACTTATTTAAACATGAAAAATAGTCTATGAGTATACCACAAAATAAACATGAAAAACCCTTGTGAAAGTATAGTTTTTCCAGAAATCCCAAACACAATGTACAGCAATACCCTCTATGCTCAGATAGTCCACATGCTAAGATCCCAAGTGAATGGTAGAAATATGGATAGCATTAAAAACACATATACAATGTTTCCCTCTACTTACATCATGCAGTTCCTTTTCCATTGGATGTAAGCGTGTGACCACAGTTTTTCCAGTTTGATAAATGAGAGGAACCAGCTAGAGTTTTGCTTTTCTGTCTTTACAGATGCATGAATACTATAGCCCGTAGCAAGTGCATCATAGGCCTTTGATTCCCTATTGCTGAGGACATTCACACTTCTCTTTATACATCCAAGTAGCTAGCATCATGACTTTAGTGTCAGGTAGCCATTACTCAGTAAAATTAGGGTCACTTAGAAGCAAGCATCAAATAGTAAGTATACAATCTGTCTGATACTTGAGATAGCTACTAAGTGACCAATGAAAGGTAATGGATGTAGTTAGGATAAGCCAGATAAAAATCCATTTACGTCACACTGGTGGGACAGGATGGACAGAGATCACATCGTTCTGCTCAAAATGGCGGGCAATTTAGAGTTGATGCATGGTTTGTCTTTAGAATTTTTCATGGACTCTTTTCACAAGGAGGTTGTCTTCAAATAACTGAACCACAGAATACAAACTAGACAAGAAGGGCTGCTGTATTCATCATAGGCAAATGGTTGGAAGAGACAGAACAGAAGCCAACAGGCATCTGAATGCAATTGCTGGATTAGATACAAAACTGATCAGTTGCCTCTGTCCTTTGGCATTTCCTATTGAGTAACTCAGAAGTCGTTTACTAATGTACTGACACTGCTGTTAAATATTACTATTTAAAGCCATCTGGTTTGCAAGGAATTGATGGGTTTTCCTATTTACTAAAGGAATATATGAACTCACAAATGTAGACTTTTAATTGATACAGAAAAGCAAATCCAAAGAAGGTACATTTCTTTAAATATGTCAGCAATCCTTGGCTTGTCCCATTGAACAAATTTTCATATAAAACTAAAAGCATGCTGGCCTCCATTATCCTTATTTCTAAGTTGGGTAAACATTTTCTTAATAGAAATGCCTATGACCATAAATAATCTTCAAAGACTATTCATGAATATGCAGATGTGCATCTACACACAGAAATAATGGTGGCGTGATATGTTCTGTCCATTCCACTCACATAGATGTAGCATTAGGTATTAACTTGAGTATAGAGCTGTACCGGTTCCGAATCTACTTTGGCCGGAGAAGTGCCTCCCATGTAGAGACTTGTGTAAGGAATGTAGAATTTTGCAAAGGCCTGTGCTGTCCACCCCCGCCCCCTCCAGTACAGGGTCTTCCAAAGCAAGCCCAGGAAACTTATCTTTTCAAGTATCAGCAGTACTTGTCAGCGAGGTCACATTCCTCTCCTTTCAAAGTCTCCATTGTACTAGTTGTTTTCTCATCACTGTGACCAAATACCTGACAAAAGACATCCGAAGGAAGGGAGGGCTTACCCTGGCAAACAGTTCAGAGAAATGGATTCTGCCATATCTGGGAAGGCATGAAGGTAGGGGCGGCTTGGTCCAGGGCACTGAGCAGGAAGGAAGCAGAGAAACAGGAATACCTGTGTGTTCCTGTGGCTTTGTCCGTTTTTACCTTTTCATTCTGGCTGCAACTCCAGTCCATGGGTCTTCCCTGCTCTGGACACACTCTCCTAAACACGTCCAAAGTTGCACCTTAAGCACTTCTAAATCCAGTCAAGTTGACAACAGATATTAGACATCACATGCATAATCAGTTGGTGCTCTTTACATAGTAAGGACATTTTGATGACCTTCTCTTTCATTTAGATAACTCTTCTCCCATGAAGCAGTTATAATAATCATCCCAGTTTAAAAAAAAAATCTGACTGTCGATTGATCTAGCTAAGGAATTAAATAATGGGCCGGAGACATAGTTCAGCAGTTAAGAACACGGGGTTCTCTTGCAGAGTACCTGGGTTCAACTCTCAACATCTACAAGGTGGCTCACAACCATCTGTTACTCCAGATCCATCAGGTATGCACATGGTGTGCAAACATACATGGAGACAAAATATTCACATACATAGAGTAAAATAAATAAACTTTGATTTTTTTAATGAGATGTTAAACATAATAAACAAGACTCAATGTAATTTTATCATTTTCATCAAGTTTCATGATTGTTCTTAGAGTCCTTAGGAAATCTTACAGTATTTTAAGCAGAAAACACTGGAGCTAGGGCTAGGTATGGTGGTACATGCCTTTAATCTCGGTACTTATGAAGCAGAGGCAGGTGAATCTCTGTGAGTCCAAGGCCAGCCTGATCTACATAGTGAGTTCTAGGAACACCAGTGCTGTGTAAAGACATTCTGTCTCAAAAAAAAATTAATAATAGCCAGGCGATGGTGATGCACACCTTTAATCCCAGCACTTGGGAGGCAGAGGCAGGCAGATTTCTGAGTTTGAGGCCAGCATGGTCTACAGAGTACAGAGTGAGTTCCAGGACAGCCAGGACTACACAGAGAAACCCTGTCTCGAAGAAAAAAAATTAATAATAATCAAATTTAAAATAATAATTTAAAATAGTTTGGCCTGGAGAAATAGCTTAATGGTTAAGAGCCCTGGCACCTCTTAGATTGAGGACCAAGGTTTGATTCCCAGGACCCACATGGCAGTTAACAGTAATTTATAACTCCAGTTCCAGGGAATCCAACACCCTCTTCTGGCTTCTATGAATACTGCAAGCATGTATTATACATACTTGCAAGCAAAACACCTATACACATAAAATAATAATAAAAAAATTTAAGTATATTATTTTCTTCCCTGAAAATCAGGTTTGATATTGTGGGCTTATGAAAATATTTTAGCACTTAACATATAGTCATTGATATCTAAAAACTGCCATCCAGCATTGGCTCCTAATTCTACAGAAGTATTTCAAGTATGCTGTTGTAGAACCTCAGCAAAGGTGTTTCCAAAGAGATTTACCCAAAGAAGGAAGACCCAACAGTTAGGATTACAGCCTAAATACCCTAAATACGGTTAAAATGTTTAATGATGGTAAGGTATAAAATATCCTCCCAGTAGATTACACAAAGGCAAAGAATAAACTTTTATTGTACCTGTGAAGAACAGAAACAGACAAGCCACACTTCCCAATTCAAAGGAATGGAAGCAAATTACAAAATGGCACAAATTTAATAGTTGGAATACGAACGTTTTCTGTCTTAATTTTTTAAAAACTGGAGTCTCAAAGTTCAATAATATTTATTTATTCACTCATTTGTTTGTTTGTTTATTTACTTTATCTGCATTAGTGTTTTGCCTGAGGGATTGTCTGTGTGAGGGTGTTGGATCCCCTAGAACTGGAGTTACAGACAGTTGTAAGCTGAAATGTGGATGCTGGAAATTGAAACCTGCTCCTCTGGAAGAGTAGCCAGTGTGTTTAACTGCTGAGCTATCTCTCCATCCCAGGTTCAATAACATTAATTAATAAATTAAATGTTTACTTCTTTTCCTAAGTTACTACTTTCAGATACAATAAACCAAGACTTGAAGTTAGCACTCTCTATTAGCATTCTGTCCTCCTCATATCCACATGGAATATTTTCCTGTTCATATTCTAGTCAACTGATGCTTCACTTGGTCAAAACTACATTCTCTGACCATTGAAAAACAAAGATATATCCATTACCTCAATCTAGGGTCTAAGTTTTTATTACTATTGTTTCAAATTGTCCCAATTATTTAATTTCAACTATAGAGATTGATGACTTCTTCACAGAGATAATTAGGAGATAAGTAACAAGTAATTGTCTAGAATATACATGCATTTTAGCAAAGCAACAAAGCTTATACACAGAAAAGAGTAAAAACTGCTTCCAGTTTTTTTTCCATTATTTTATTTATTTATTCACTTTACATCTCAATCACAATCCCCCTCCTCCCAGAACCCGTACACACAGCCCTTACCCCCAACCCCCTTTTCTCCTCTGAGAAGAGGGAGGCCCCCTCTGAGCATCAACCCCTTGGCCACATCAACTCACTGAAGGACTAGGTGCATCCTCTCCCACTGAGGCCAGACAAGGCAGCCTAGTTAACAGAACAGGATCCATAGTCAGGCAGCAGAATCAGGGACAGCCCCTGCTCCAGTTGTTGGGGGACCTGAATGAAGACCAAGCTTGCGCTTGGTAAAGGATGAACTGGATCCATTCATTTGTTTTGAAGTTATTCCTCCATCTTCATGGCCATTGATAAACCTTTGGTGTTCGACAGCAGAGTATAACTGCTGTAGTAGTTTAGGTATAGATTTCTGTGCTGCCTCTGCTTCATGCAGCTCTGGATCCTGGGGCTTCTTTCTTAGTCTTCATTCTTCATGGACCACATAAGAATAACCATCGCTCAAAGTGACTTGTGGGCTCACTGGAGAACTTAAGATTCAGTTCAGAAAAACACTAAATATGATCTTCAAAACAGAGTAAGTCCAACAAACATACTACTATTACTGTGGCAATTATGGTATTACAGCAATATAACACACAGTGTGTTATACATAGTAACAAAGTAACATACTCATTTATATAATATATACCAGGCTATGGCACATATGCAGATATTTAAATTCATATATTGTCCCTAAGAATCTGCAAGGAAATAATTATAGTTTATTCCCCTTGGGCTGTCAAAATTTGCACCTCTTTAAATTCCTTATTTAAAATAATATGCTGCTTGTATACAACCTATCCATATATTCCAATATGCTTTACTTCACTTCATCTCTGCATTATTTTTAATGCCTACTACAACATAAATGCTACATAAAAGTTATTACTACCTAGGGAATAATCACAAAACATGTGTGTACATATTTAATAAATACACCGTTGTTTTCCAAATACTTTTGTTTTTCAGCTGGTTGAATCTAGGGATATAAAATTCACAGGTAAATAGGGTAGATAGTATTATATCATGTTATATGCATTATATGTAAATAATATATTCTTAAATATAACATGTTATTGTTATATATGTAATTATACTGATGTGACTATTACTATAACCCTCCATCTTTCTGTCCTTACATATACAGAAATATGGCATCAGGAGGGCTACTTGGCAATTTAAATTCACTTTCACTGGTACATTCCCAAAGTTAAAGTGATGATAATTAATCTTCACATGTTTTCAGTCTTCCAACCATTAGCTCTAGAGAGCACACACCATCATGCAATAAATTTGATTAGAAACTGCATCGTAAAAGATCAAGCCACTTTGTTTCT
This sequence comes from Montemys delectorum, assembly GCA_019843815.1. Classification (NCBI taxonomy): domain Eukaryota; kingdom Metazoa; phylum Chordata; class Mammalia; order Rodentia; family Muridae; genus Montemys; species Montemys delectorum. The sequence continues at coordinate 71,980 of JADRCD010219066.1, forward strand.
TCCTGATAGTTGAGAGTTTCTTACTGCCTGAAAATGGGTACTGTCCTCGTTGAGTGTGTCTTCCGTTCATTCATTTCAGAATTCAGTTTGAGATGTTGCTGTCTGCAACCGCATAACTAAAAACCTGAGTGCCTAGCCTTGCAGGCAGATGCACCTACAAGGAAGCCTCTAGTTCTTTGCCTTTGTCATTCTCTCCTGTCCTTGCACCCAGAAGGGTGAGTGTGTGTGTTCCCAAGCAAGTACAGCATTTTTCAAACACCTCACTTTAAAAAAAAAAAAAAAAAAGCAAACAAACAAACAAACAAAACAAACAAACCAATCCATATATTCACTTAAGTTTGTTCACCTCGAGTTTAATGAATACTTCCTACCCAGGAAAGAATTAAGGGCTAACCGTACTACAGAGAAGTTAGCTTATCTTCAAATGGCATCCTCTTTATAATGCAGACCTATGTATATGGAACTCTCTGGGAAAATACGAAGATAATAAGCAAATGAAGGTCAGCGTAGTGAAGGGGCAAGTTTTCTCTTCTGGGTACCAGCCAACTGAAAGCTCTTCCATCTGCGTTGCAGCGCCAGAGGAAGCGTTCTCATCTTCTGCACAAGAAGGACGACTAGTGGTCAAAGGGCGCGTTCTCCATTCCACATTAGAGCCTGGAACCAGCAGAATCGCAGTGCAATCGGCTTTTCTGGTCTTTAGTTTACATGTATGGCAGAGGATAATGAGGCCAGGAAGAGGAGAAGGAAATTAATTACTGAAGGTTCTCTGGATATTTTGTGTCAGATCTAGGTCTTTTTCTGTTACATATCCTCTTAGATTTAATTTTCTTTGGTGGGAAGACGCCGGGTAAGATAATTAGATCAAATTCCTTTGATAGAATTTAGAATTTGGTTCTTTGTGAAAGGACGAGTTTTAACCAGTGTGGAAACAAAGAGTGAGAACTTGAGAACAGCCTAGTTAAAGAATTCTAATGAAGGGCTGGAGAGATGTCTCAGCAGTTAAGAGCACTGCCAAAGGTCCTGAGTTCAAATCCCAGCAACCACATGGTAGCTCACAACCATCCATAATGAGATCTGACTCCCTCTTCTGGAGCGTCTGAAGACAGCTACAATGTACTTACATAATATAAATAAATCTTTTTCTTTATAAAAGACTTCTAATGAAGATTTCTCTTAGTTTCTGACAGTCTCGTGACTCTCTGAGAAGATGGTTTGTGTATATTCTGCCTTGCACATGCACTCTGAGACATCTCCAGCAGAGTTATTGTTGAACAGGTAAGCAGGACCTTAGCATGCTATTCCAAGTTCTCAGCCCCTCGATCAATCGATAGATCGACACACCCATTCTCTCAAGAACCTGGTCACCAAAAACCTACATATCTTGGCTATTACTGAACGCTGTAATTAATGTCTGATTCTATGTGTCTGGAAATAGATGTGTACCAGCAAGCTCATGAGTTTTTGTTAAATTTAATAGTTTCTCTGAAAAGTTGGAAGAGCTAATAGGTGATGTGTATATTTAGAAGGAATTGTTTAAAGTTCAGAGCTTAAACAAAGATCTCTGCAATTCAGCTAAGCATTTTCTTTTCATCTCAGAGTGATTCTTAACTCTAGCTTGAAACGATCCTGTGGGCTGGGGACTCCCACACAAGAGAAAAAAAAATCTTCTTTGAGGTGAGAATACGAAAAACAACACAGAGTGTCAAAGGAGAACTCAGAAAAATTCTCTTGAACCAACTGAACTGAGTCATTAGCCAAGAACTGTTTGTGAATGAAGGGATTCTGATATTTCTGACCTCCCACTCAAAGACATCCCAGACTTCATTCTTTATTGTTCACAGCTTCCAAACACCGTTTCCACAGTAACCATATTCTCAAGAAAGAATAACTCATGCAAACGTTTGAGACAATGACGTATATACCATTAACTTTAGTCTGGTTGGTTGCTTATTTTTTGAGACAGAGTAAGTTGCAGCCCAACTTAGTCTCAAGCTCAAGGTATGTCAGCCACCTGAGTGCTGGGATTACATATGTGTGTTACTACAACTAGCTTTATGGATAACTTTGAAGATTACAAAGTTCCATCGGTTTAAACAGGCAAAAGGAAAATGAACCTCCTGAGAGGGATGACTATATAAGGGAGCACTCACAGTAGAAGATGCTGGAGCTGCTGCAACCTGTTCCATGCAGGTAGCTTCTTGTATACTCATTTGAAAATACTTTTTCTACTAGAACTAGCAACCACTACCCAATCCCTGCCATATAGCAATGGTGAATGACCTGTTTTACATGAAGTAGCGGGGGTAGCTAACTGCTGGGAGAATGGACTTAAGCACTTCTCAGCATGAAGCGTTTCCAGTGTGCCTTGAAATAGACTAGATGTTGGCATCATCAGGAAAGCAAAGCCTACCGTGCATACCTGCAGTGCTAGTTACTCCAGAGGCTGGGGCAGGAGGATTACAAATTGAGCTTGTGATTCTAGGCTACCAGAGAGTACAAAACTGGTCGGGGAAATTAACATAGTCCATCTCAAAATTTTAAAAATGGCTGGTTTATAATGCAGTGATAGTACACCTATATAGTACACACAAGGTCCTGGTTTTATCTCCAATATAAAGGAAGAAAGGAGGGTGGGGGAAAGGAGAGGGGAAGGAAATCATTCTGATATACTTAGTAGTCTGAACTAAAGGGAGAATCTGAGTGCTCTGCTTGGCCCAGTTAGCACCTGCTTTAACAATAGAATGATTGGGAACATTCCAGTTTACATGGTAAACTGTATAGTTTCCCTATTTATTAAGCAATTCATGCATGCTAAGCACTATGAGATGCAAGAAATTCTCTGTCCTTGAAGTGTTAACTTCTGTCCAGTGAAGACAGACAAGTAAACCCATGTGATGTGTATGATGTATACACTTTGCATGTTAGAGATTAATACATAACATTTTCAAACTTTACTCACGGCTTCTCAGCTCCAGACTGAGAGTCCAAAATCTTGTCAGAGTCCCCAGGGTGGGCCCATGATAAGTAGTCTTACAGGAAAAGTAGGAGCTAGCTAAGTGAAGACTGTTCCAACCCAAATGATGTGTGGTTGCCAAGGAAGGCGAACAAAGGAGAACACAGCAGTTTAGAAGAACTGAAAGCATTTGATGTGTGGAGCCTCGCCATGAACAGGCAGGGAATGAGCTGGAACTCTGGAGGATAACTGCTGGATCTCGAAGCCCTCGTCGTGCTGATTGAAAGTCTGAACCGAATTCCCAGACTTGGAGCATTATCCATGCATAAAACACAGCATTGTCTTGGATACAGCAGGAGCAGAAATGACAGAGAACAGGAATACAAGGAAATATAAGCAGAAGCTTTAGGGTGGGATGCACATTAAATCTCCCAGTTCAATTTGACATAAGCCTCTCTTTTCGTTCACCTCCACATACCTCTTGAATTAAATAATAATGTGCTCCCGGGGCCAGACCCATGTCTTTCCCATTGCCACCTGCTTCTGGGTGGGCTCAAGCTATCCTGTTCCCTCAGGCAGCTGCTCCTTCCACTTCATAGACCATCAATGGCACAGGCATCAAAATGTCCAGCCAAGTTGGGTGCCAGGAAGCCTGCCACATGGGAGCTGGCACATAGCCTTAGGACTGCAACAGAATGCACAGCTAGGAGGCTGGCTTTCACAAGTGAAGCTCAGAGGCATTATTGTAGCCCATGCAGGATAAATAGCTATATATTAAATGGGTCTTGTTTTGCCCATGCTTTCAAACAAGTTGATCTCCCTATTTTGGAGAAAGTCTAGCTTTGGCCTTTCTTATCATGTGCTCCTTCCCCCTGTGTACTTTTCAGCATGGAAATGTATGAGGCACATCTGTAGGACCTAATTATCCATCAGTAGATGTAGACAGCTATAAGACAAGAAGGACTGAACCCATGTGTCTGTAGACAGAAAGATGAACACCATGCTGAAATGAGTTTACCTGGCACATAAAAGCTATTGGAATGCTCTAAGGATGAGGTTGCTGTCATTACTATATGAACTAGAGCTCTGGGTCAATATAAGGAACAAGAATTTGGAAAACTCTTACATAAATATCCAGGAGACTCTAGTAAATGCTGTGGTTTCTTCTTATTACAGTTGTTACAGCAAAGTTTCCATGAGAGTTACTATGAGGAATCCTAGGAGGCATTGAACACAGTATGAAATGGAGTTCTCCTGATCAGAATTAAAGGGAGAGATTTCATGTATGTGTGTGCACATGTGTGTGTGCATGTTATAAGAAGGGTGTTTTTTATTAGTTTATGTTATAGAAACCAACAATGGCCTCCTACATGCTGGAGCCTCAGAAAACTCAGTAGCTGCTCAATCCACAGAGCTGAATGGTTTGGCAATTCCAATCCAGTTCTGGAGCCTCCAAAGCTCCCCAGCCAGTCACTGATATTAAGTTGGTGCTGGAGGATTTGATAGCAGCTGAAGTGATTGAGACACTCAACAGCAAAGAAAACAGGCAAGGGACACTGCTTTTCCCTAGGGTCTGTCTGAGCGCAGGTCTTGCCTCTCCCAACGAATGCTCTCTGAAAACACTCTCATAGACACACTCAGAAGCTTGTGTCTCATTCATTCTAAATTGCATTAACTCAGCAAGAACAACCATCTAGATAAAATGAGCATGAGTGTACTACCTACTAATTAGAGCATGTATCTTCAGCTATTAGTCAAAGAAATATCATAATGCTGTACGTGGAAGACATCCATTAAAAATTATTATCTCTAAGAGAATACAAGGATAAGAGCTTATTCTCTTTGAATCATGCCCAGTGATGCCAGAATAGAAACTGGGGAGGCAGCTTCATGAAGTGCTCGGCTGGAGCATCCCAAGGCCCAGGGAGCTCCATCCTCTCAGAACTGTCACCTGCTGATGTCCACACTGTGTTGAGGGACTCAGCCTACTCTGTACCAAAAAGCTATTTCTCAATTGAGGGATTCTGAAATGACAGACACAGATAATTTTCTTCTCTTTTCCATTTGAAATAGTTCTCCTTGAGTTCAGCTCTCTTTGGGCAGTAGAGGGAAGGCATCAAAAATATTTTTATAATAAGTGGATGTTAGCCAAAAAAAAAAAAAGGTACAGAATACTCAAGATACAGTCCACAGAACTCAAAAGGTCAACAAGCTAAAGGGCCCAAGTGAGGTTGAGGTTGCCTCAGTCCCACTTGGGAGGGAGAAGAAAGCAGTCACAAGTGGGGAAGGAGGGTGATCCTGGGAGGGAAAGCGGATGGGGTAGAGGCGGGGGTTGATGGGGTGGGGGAGGGAGAGGGGGACCTGATCTGGTATTGGGTGAGGGAAAAGGACTGAATCCCTGAGGGTCAGCAGAAAGAATGGAAACAGGCAGCTTTGGGAGGTAGGAGGTCAGAGGGATCCTCAAGAATGCACCAGAGACCTGGGAGATGAGAGAATCTCAGGGCTCAAAGGGAGGGACCTTAGATGAAAGGCCCTTTGGTGGGGAGAGGGAACTTGTAGAGCCCATCTCCAGCAGAAAGACAAGGCATCAAGTGAGGGATGGAGTTGCCGTCCCACAGTCAAAACCCATAATTCTTCCTATCTGAAAGAACTGCAGGAATGGAAATGAAGAAGTACCTGAGGAAAAGAAGGACCAGAGATAGACCCAAAGTGGGATCCAGCTTAAGGGGAGGCCCCAAGGCCTGACATTATTACTGAAGTTATGGAGCACTCACAAAAAAAAGGATCTATCATGACTGTCCTCCGAAAGCCCCAACAAGCAGCTGAAAGAGTCAGATGCAGATATTTACACCCAACCAATGGACAGAAGCAGCTGACCCCTATGGTTGAATTAGGGGAAAGCTGGAAGAAGCTGAGGAGGAGGGTGGCCTGGTAGGAGGACCAGCAGTCTTAATTAACCTGGACCCCTGAGATCTCTCAGACACTGGACCACCAAACGGGCAGCATACACCAGATGATATGAGGCCCCCAACACACATACAGTAGAGGACTGCTGGGTCTGGGTTCAGTCAGAGGAGATACGCCTAACCCTCGAGAAAGGCCTTTCTGGAGTTTAGAGGTCTGGATGGGTGAGAACATCCTCATAGAGATAGGTGTGTGGGGAGGAGATATGGAATATGGAATAATCATAGGGTGGATGGGGGTGGGGGAAATAAAATAAAAAAAAATAAAGAGTGATGGCCAGAAGATGTGGTTTAAGGGATACAGAATTGTCTGGGTCCATTAAGGCAGGGTCCAGGTAGCATTTGCGCAAGCCAGCCTTTCTAAAATCAGTTCGTACAGGCAGGCAGGCAAAGTACTTTACATTGAAGGATCTCACTAAGGTAAAATGCCCCAGTCAGAGAATAGCATAGTATGCCGTAGGTATAAATTTAGGGATACCCACCTCTACGTACACTAACAGTACCTCTATTGCATGTGTTCTTTCCTTCCAAGGTTCTATTTCTTGCTTGCTTTCCGGTGTTAAAAGTCAAGAGGACCAATAAATAACATGCATATTGGCTCACTTAATAGAGAAAGGAAAAACTGAACTGGGCAAATGAGCTTGCTAATGCTGCACCTTAGAAGCTGAGGTCACTTTTGGCAGTTCTCCCCACACTAGCAGGGTAACACTAGCTGCAGGAGAGGGCCACAGCATTGATCGCCTTCCTGGTAGTGGCTCACCTCCAAGGGAAAGAAAGAAGCACAGCACGATAGTTCGTTTTCTTAGGTTACACCCCTTCTCCTATGGAGGGGAAACCAGAGAAGCAATGCTGATTAATGTCCTTCTGTTGGACCAAAATATCGTGATTGGGGGTCTTCAAACTAGCAACAAACAAGAGACAGCTTCCTAGCCTTTTCCTATTGAAAACAAAACTGCAATGTAAATCCTTATGTCCATTTGCATAACCTTTTACACACGATACACCTAGGAGAGGAGTTTCATGCCCTGTGTACTATTTTTAAATTGTTCTTTGTAGTGATTGGGCCAAACCACATAGGGACCATTAGAATACAAGCCCCTATTGATCTCCATTCTTACAAGGGCCTGATATTACAAAAGACAAACACATTCATACATTTCTACACACATACACACACACACACACACACACACACACACACATAAGCCATCTGCTGGGCATAAAATATTATCTCAATATAAAAGTTTACATTTACATATCTGCAAGGACTTGAATTCATCGTATTCTTGCTAGTCATCCATCTGTCCTCCAGTGGGATTTTCTCATTCCTATTTTTGATTGTACTTCCATCTTTATTTGACTCCTTAACTGATTTGTAGAGAAACTTTCCCCAATTTTTCAAAACTAAGACTAGTTAGAGATACCACAAATAACTCTTTCTTATGTTTATTTTCCCTATATTTTTAGATTTTTTTTTTTTTGAAGAGAGTTGGGACCAGAGATCTAGCTTACAATGGCTCACTCTTCTTTTCTATACTAAATCTCGTATTTAATCCTCCAATCAAAAGCTAACTCTCAGCCAGATGATATTATAGGAAGAAGAAAAGAAGAATCCTATACCAAACACACTGCCTAGCAACCGTCTGCATCAACACTCTGCTGGACACATTCCCTCTTAGCTATAAGCTCTGGACTCTGCTCCTCTCTCTAACCCACACACACACACACACACACACACACACACACACACACAAACACACGGAAGGGGCCTCTCCTAATCTTTCATTCTCTACAGAATTTATGTCTAATTTATACTTAATTTATACTAACCACTCTCAAAAGCTGTCTTGAAATTAAACCCTTAGAAGACAATTTTACATCTATTCCTATATCTCCAAATATTTCAAAGCAGACACATCAGAAGAGAGAGGTCTGTTGTGGTGGAGCGGAGAGGACAGTTGCTTGCCACTTAACACAGAGAAAACTGCCCTGTTAAAAGGAGGACAGTGTCCAGCATCTTGCCTGGCCATCTTGCCTGAAACATGATGCACAATTTCTCCATAATGTTGAGCTTCTCCCTTCCCTGGGACAATTTATAGATACAAGATGACTAGATTGAATAGTTGCTTGAAGCTTGAAGTTTTTTACAACCTGGCCAGGGAAAGCAGCCATGAATATTTTCACTTACACGTGTAGTCACAATGATGTTTACAGTTTGTTTTTTTCATGTTTGGTTGGTTTGGTGGGTTAGTTGGGTTTTTTGTTTTTGCTTTTGTTTTGATGGGCCAAAATAGAATTTTCAGCATTTAATGGCCTCTTTAGAGATGACAATCATCCCTCAGGAACCTTGGGGATCCCATGAATAACAAATTGTGCAGATTCTTTATGTACAATGACATGGTCTTTTCCTATAACCTACATATGCCCACTGTCCCTCTAGATCTTAAATCATCTCTAAGTTATTTGAAAACAGCAAATGTGGGGCAGTGGGCTGTTCTGGCAGCCTCGGTCCAGTCAAGCTACAGGCCTGGAACCCCGAAGCACCCAATGAGCAGAGCAATCTTGTTCACAAGGGATGGCAAGAGTTTGGTCCTGCTCCTGGGATGCTGGTAGAGGTTTCAGCCCCAACCCCCAACAATGGCCCCAGCAGGAGAGGTGTGTAATAATGGTCAAGCTCTCTTACATGTAAATAAAGATTCTCAGCCTAAATCAATGATAGATAACTGCTGTTGAAATCTGAATGACCCCCCAAAACTGTATATATGTATCCTATCCAGGGAAGTAAAATCACGGGAAAAGATCTATTCCATTGTCTGAGCCTTTTGTTCTAAGAGCTGTAACGCTTGGGAAGAAGTCTGCTCTCCCAAAACAC
>JADRCD010219067.1:0-10603 GCA_019843815.1 Montemys delectorum
TGTATCCATTTCTTTTAGTTCCTAAAATTACAGCAGTTTTCTTGATTTCTAGTTAATCATAGGAAACCCAACATTTTTTTCTCTTCTCATGCTTTTAATAGTAGTCCTTTGCAATAGTTCCAGCCTTAGTAACAGTTTAATTGGTTTGTCTACCATTGAGTTTCTATGCTGTGTGTATCATTTATGTTGGTTTTTCATATATAAAAATGTTTTGGAAAGAGGAGAAACAGTGATAACTAGTGTCTTCTTACGTAATTTAATCATTGAAAAAATCTTTCAGCATGGGCCAGTGAGATGGTTCAGTGGGGAGAGACATTACATAAAGGCTTGATGATGTGAGTTCTATCTCCAGATTCCACAGCATGGCAGGGGAGAGCCTACTCTACATGAGACCTATCCTCTAGTCTTCTCATGTGTACTATGGCATATCCACACATTCATGCATACAAAATTAAGTAATTAATTGGATTGACTTTAAAAGAACTTTAAATTTTCTAAATACTTAAAAAATCCAAGGGATCCAATTTAGTGAAGTGAACACAAAGAAATGACGTACATCCATTTATAAACTCTACAAATGAAGAACATTCTTTATGTGACTGATAATACATCCCCTCCCTCACCAGATCTTAATGTTCAATTAATCAAAAAGCTCATTCATTCTTTCATTTAGCCAGTCAATACATACTCATTGGACACATGGTCTGCAGAGGGTGGGGCCTCTACATACCACAAGGCATCAATTAGTTAGTTCCTGTTTGTAGAAGCTTACAGTCTTGTGGAGGACTGAGGGCAAATGTACCAGTGCATAGGAGTGTACAAGTGTGTAGGAGTGTACAAGTGGATAGGAGTGTACAAGTGGGTAGGAGTGTACAAGTGAGTAGGAGTGTACAAGTGTGTAGGAGTGTACAAGTATGTAGGAGTGTACAAGTGGGTAGGAGTGTACAAGTGGGTAGGAGTGTACAAGTGTATAGGAGTGTACAAGTGCTTAGGAGTGTACAAGTGTATAGGAGTGTACAAGTGTGTAGGAGTGTACAAGTGCAGTTCAGAATGGATACACTGAATCAGAGCAATGGATAAAAGAAAGCTCGAGAAGTACATAAATGCACATAAAATATTTAATGTAAGAATGTGCTTGGAGAAATACAGAGCTTCTGTAGATTCTTCAGCGAGGTGTAGAGGAAAGGGGCTTTTATGTCTACATACAGAAATACATGCCTTTCAAGCATTATGGAGAGTTGTACTCAGGGCCTAATACTTTAGTGAGTGACTGAGGAAGATCTAGAATAGGAGGCATCTACCTATGGCTTCTTCTGACACCAAATGAATTTTATTTTCTTGTTGAGAATGAAGACTTCTTGTCTTCAAGGTGAGGGTGGCATGTTGAAGATGAGGCAAACTTTTGAGCTGTGCTTGAAGAAAAAGCCCTCTGTGTCAGATGATCACTGGGAGAAAATCCCAGAAGAGAGAAGAAAGAGATGTAGATTAAATACCTGCCATCTATCAGATGTTTTACTTAATCAAAGGTGTTGCTACCATTAGACAGATTAGGGAACAAATTCACAGGAAATTATTCAGTTCTCCTAACTTTTCACAGCAACGTGGTAAGAGAATAAAGGATATGGAATTCAACTCTTTGTCTGCAGGATGCCATAACTTTTAGTCTGAGTGTTAATCAACACTTCCAGGTTCTCTAAGTCACTGACACATTACAGATAACAAAGATAATACAATTTATATTTTCTTCTCTGCATATAATCTTATTTACACTTTAGCATTTCTCTGGAGTATGAGGATGTATGATATGATAGCACATATTAATAATTTAAATATCTTTTTGAAAGCTCTTAGGAAATAAAAAGTAGGGAAAAGCCATGCTCATAAATTGGTTAATAGAAAGTATCTTCTCAATTGATGTCCTTCTTCCCAGATGACTCTGGCTTGTGTCAAGCTGACAAAAGTCTAACCAGGGAAGCATCACAACATTGTTTCACTTAAGAGTATATAATTTTATCCTAACTTGAAAAATATGAAATTTGTATAAGCTAGACATTTTCATCAGTTTAATATTTAATAATTTTAATATATTTATATTTAATATTTCATAGTAATATCTATGGTCTGTTTCAGTTGATTAAGAAGAAGCCAGACTCAAAGAGTGAGTACTGTATCATCCATTTTTTAAAAATCTAATATTTCCTCATCTCCTTAGAGTATACCATATGAAGTTTTCTTTTAAAATATTCAGGACCTGTGGCCATTATCCTGAAATAGAGTCAGACATTAAGATAGGCAATTGTCTCACTTATTTTCTATTGTTATGATAAAGTATCATGACTAAAAGCAATTTGGAAAGGAAAAGGCTTTATTTCATCTTATCTTTCCAGGAGATGTCAAGAAGGGTGTTCATACTCAAGGCAGAAACCTTGAGGCAGGGACTGAAGCAGAAGCTGTGGAAGAATGCTGCTTTCTGGCTTGCTCCCCATGGCTTGCTCAGCCTGGTATTTTGTACACTCAAGGGCCACCAGCTCAGGGGTAGCACCCACCATAGTATGCTGAGTCTTCCTACTTCAATAGTTAATCAAGAAAATGGCTCCGGGTTTGCTTACAGGACAATATGATGGGGGCATTTTCTCATCTGAGATTCCCCTCTTCCCAGATGACCCTTGTTTCAGATAAGTTGGCAAAAAAATCTAACAAGCACAGCAAAATACATCAGCATTCACTTAAGAGTACATTTTTATCCTAATTTGAAAAATATGAAATTTTTCGAGCCAGGAGATTTCAGCTAAAGAGAATCATTCAAGATTTCATTATATGTCTGTGATCTGTTTCAGTTGGATTAACATTAATGAGCTGAAAATCCAAAGCCATTTAAAAAGTGCCTGGCAGACTACAAGAAGGGCTACGTTTGAGTGATACTGAGCACACAGTGTCTAGAAGGATCTTATGGGCTATTAAGCTCTTATATGATTAACTGTGCCCCAAACAGGTACCCAGCATTGCATACTTTGGGAACCACATAGAATTTCTACTTGGTTACATAGAGGTGGCAGATCTTATGTATATTGATCATTTTTGGAAAAGAGTAAATGGCAGGATGGGACTATTCTAGTTTCATTGCTCTCTAGATTGATGACAATTCAGGTCCTGCCTGTAGGTTGGTTTTCTTACCCATATACTCAGAAAGTGAGCTAGGAGATAGACTCATGCTGGCCTTTCCCTGACTGCGCTTTGATTCAGCTTCCTTAGATAACCCCTTTCTAGAGTTGAGGTATCCCCTTTCTGTGGTCTTGATAAGATCTGAGAGTATCCCCAAGGATTCACTTTTCAGAAGTTTCCTCTACACCATGGAGGGGCTAGAGTTCTAGGTTAAGTTATTCTTATTAGAGTGGGTTGTTAGAAAGTGATGCCACCCCACATTAGCTGGTTCTTTATGTGGCCGTCTGTTCTCTACCACTGTATGATGTAGACAGGGGCTCCTCAACAGAGATTGAGTGGATGGAGCCACTCAATCTTGGACTTTTAAACTTTGACCTAAATATACCTTTTTTTCATTATAACATATGCAGCTTCAGATATTTTGTATCAGCAACAAAATGGGCTAATCCCACCCCTCAGCACATCTTAGCTCTACTTGATGAGCATGAGCAAAGGGCTGACACAGGAAGATGCTTTATGGCCTGCAGCAGACCTTGAGGAAGAGCTCACATTTCTAATTGAACACATGTCCTGATACAGCTGTGGTGTATCAATTACTTTTCTGTCACTATGATAAAACACCGTGACCAATGTAACTTGTAGAAGAAAGAGTTTATTGTGGCTTATGACTCCAGAAGGTTGGAGTCACAATGGCTGAGAAGCATAGCATCGTATAGAAGACGTGGCAGCTGGAGCAGGGAGCCGAGGTATCACATCCTTTACTGTCAAGCAGGAAACTGAGAGAGTCAACTAGAAGTGACCTGAAGCTTTTAATCTCAATATCTGCTCCTGGTAGTGTATTTCTCCAAAAAGGCTGTACCATGGAAGTCTCCACAAACAGTACTACCAGCTGGGGACCAAGAATTCAAACACCCAAGACTATTTCTCATTCAAACCGCCCCACATGGGATGAGCTCTTGGATTTCATTTTATGACATAGTATGCTTTGCTGGAGGCCTTTAGCTGCAGGAGACCAAAAAAAACCCAATAATAGTTATGCAATAATAAAATTAATAATTATAATTCATAATATTAATTTTACAATTATTACTTTTTCACTAAATCGTTCACATTAATGCCAATGTCTTTCCAGTAGGCAATGTGTGTTGCATCTGGAGTAGCCCAATGATTCCAAATAGCCCTCTTGCTTGATTGTGTTAGCTTTTTACCACACCATGAGGCTCTCCCATATCCATTCTGCTACCTCCTTTTTCCCTCTCAGGGTCTGAGTTGAAAACTTTCATGGCTTCGTCTTTGTCCTCTTTCATGAACATCTGTTCCTTCCCCCAACCTTCCATAGAAGCTCCAGCCTTTTCTGTTTGTTCCAGTGTTTGCCTCTAGAGATCCCACACTGGCATTCCCTTATAGACAAAACATCATACCTACACCTACTCAAATTCATTTTCAGTTCTTCTGCTTGATGTGAGGGTTACTGTTACTGATCAATTACAGCCTAAGTGCAGTCTTCCTTCCATGTGGATAAGACTCGTTAAGTTAATCATAGATTTAGCCTTACTTCCCAATAGCATCCAAGCCAGATAATATCCCTGCTTCCATAAATCCTCTTCCAAAGTCTCCCAAAACAAACTTAAACCCAGGAAGTCCTTTATAACACTCTCCTACTGAGACTGCCTCCCATTCAGTTCCCCCATAGTGCGTCCTAGAGAAAGCTTCTCTTGACTATGGAGGTAATAAGCTAACTTTGTTCAGCTTCACTGTGGTTTTTGTGATCTTTACTAGAGGACACAGAGCGCATCATTCTAGCAGCTAATTTGCCAGAGATTCCTGAACCCCCTGTATTAACTCATTTATTGACTTGTTTATTTATTCTGTACACAGTTTTGAGCAGTTGTTTTATACTGGAGACTTCTAGGCAATGGGATGTGAGAGTGACTGTGTGCTTCTGGGTATGAAATTGCTGATGTCTTTCCTCATGGCTTGATGTCAAGCTCAGTGCTCCCTGCTCTACTTAGGTAGTCATTGGCTTTTCCACTAGCTGTACAAGTAATAATAATAATTTATTTCTACTGATGGGAACACTCAGTCTAGAAAAAAGTTGAATAAGCTCAACTAGAAAGTGTATGTGAAGGGAAAGATTTGCAAAGCACCATGCAGTCATATTGTCCACAAAATTGCCTCTAATGCTACAAATAACATTGATTTTCTACCTCAGCTGTATTAACAAGCCAACTTTGTCTTAAGAAAGAGAAGATTTATATATGAGCAGGACTATAAAGTCTTGTGCTGTAATGCTAATTATTCATCATCATTACTCATAATTATATAGAATTAGTCACTGCACTAATATAATTAGTATCCTAATGTACAGTAATTGTTGTATTAGTAGCTTGGATCATTACAGCAATATATCACAGCTGGAGTGGCCTAAACTACAGAGAGTTATTTTCTTAAGAGTTCTGGACCCTAGAATATCCATGATTAATGTGCAACTATGGCCATCTTCTTGGCTTACAGACTCTGGTGTCTCTGCTTGTGAAAATAACACCTGCATCATAAGGGTCCCACCTTGTATCCTCATCTGATCCCAATTATATTCCAGAGATGTATCTCTGAGTACCATCACACTGGACAGGAGCCAGGGTTCAACATGAAGTTTTGCAGCATGAGCATTCAGTGTACAAATCTACAACACGTAGTCTCACTCACAATGTATCTCCTGAGATCCTAGAGTGTGCCTGGCAGACACTCTGTGTTTTTTTTTTTCTGTTTAGTTTTTGTTTTTGTTTTCTTTATTTTGTTTCTTTCATTTAGTCCAAAGCTTCTGCATAAGCTCCATAGCTGCATAGGCTGCCTGGCTTGCTGTGGACTTATCATAAAGACTTAATAGTCCTACAGTCAAAGATGGTGATAAGAGTGCTGGACAGGGGAGAGTGGCCTCATGTCTAACTCAGTTCCATTTTACTAATCAAATCAGGGTGCTTCTAACAACAAATAGAATGAAAAGGTGAAGAAAAGACAGAATGCTGGGCCTCTCAAACCTTCCCACAGATAATGTGATATTGCAGTCAAACCACATTCCTTTTAAAGCCTGTAACTCCTGGTTGGAAAATTCTCAACATAAGCCATGTCACTGCATTGTATCTTTTAATTAGTTAAGCATACAGGATAACACTTACAATACACAGAGAAGTAAATAATAACAGAATGAATACTTTGTGTACCTGGCTCATCTTGACACATGGAACATAGACAGTGTATTCTCACTCCTCCTGGAGGACTTCTCTGTTGTGATCTATACTCTATCTTTTCAATGGTAGCTGCTCACAAAATTTGGGGACATTTTTAAAAATAGTTTTTCTTATTTTTTTTATAGTATAGAATAGTTTATTCTCTATTCATGGAGAGAGGAGTTGAAAGAGTAGTAGAGACAGAGAAAGGCAAAGAAAGAGATCAGAGAAGTAAGAGGCTGGACATGTGTACTCAGAAAGAGGGGGAAAGGGAAAGGGGATAAAAGGGGAGCAGGAGGGAGAGGACAGAGCTAGAGCTAGAAGTCAAGAGCAGTTTTTCTTATTTTTATAGATGGTTTGTTTGCTATATATATAACTAGCATCATGTATTTCTAGTTTAATAAGAAAGCAAGATTCTTATCTTAGAGCACAAGCCATTGGTGTTCTGTTCAGGAAATTTTCTTCTGTGCCCATGGGTTCGAGACTTTTCCCCACTTTCTCTTCTATTAGATATAGTGTATCTGGTTTTATGTGGAGGTCTTTGATCTACTTGGACTTAAGCCTTGTACAGGGAGATATGAATGGATCAATTTGCATTCGTCTACATGTTGACTGCCAGTTGAACCTTCACCATTTTTTGAAAATTCTGTCTTCCCTCCACTGTATAGTTTTAGCTCCTTTGTCAAGATCAAGTGACCATAGGTGTGTTGGTTCATTCCTAGGTCTTCAAGTGCTCTAAGATTAAGAATCAGCAAATAGGACCTCAAAAAATTGCAAAGCTTCTGTAAGGCAAAGGACATGGTCAATAGGACAAAACAGCAACCAACAGATTGGGAAAAGATCTTTACCAATCCTACACCTGATAGAGGGCTAATATCTACTATATACAAAGAACTCAAGAAGTTAGACTCCAGAGAACCAAATATCCTATTAAAAAGAAGGGGAACAGAGCTAAACAGAGAATTCTTGGCTGAGGAAACTCGAAGGGCTGAGAAAGAACCCAAGGAAACGTTCAACATCCTTAGTCATCAAGGAAATGTGAATCAAAAAAATCCTGAGATTCCACTTCACACCAGTCAAAATGGCTAAGATCAAAAACTAAAGTGACAGCAGATGCTGACAAGGACATGGAGAAAGAGGAATACTCTTCCATTGCTGGTGGGATTTCAAGCTGGTACAACTACTCTGGAAATCAGTCTTGTGGTTCCTCAGAAAATTTGACATAGTATTACCTGAGGACCCAGCTATACCACTTCTGGGCATATACACAAAAGATTTTCCAACATATAACAAGGACACATTCTCCATTATGTTCATAGCAGCCTTATTTATAATAGCCAGAAGCTGGAAAGATGTCCTTCAATAGAGGAATGGATACAGAAAACGTGGTACACAATGGAATACTACTCAGTTATTAAAAACAATGAATTCATGAAATTCTTAAGGCAAATGGATGGAACTAGAAAATATCATCCTGAGTGTGGTAACCCAATCACAAAAGAACACACATGGTATACACTCACTGATAAGTGGATATTAGTCCAAAAGCTTGAAAACCCAAGATACAATTCACAGACAATTCACAGTAGGAAGAAGCACCCACATGAAGCTCAAGAAGAAAGAAAATCAAAGTGTGGGTGCTTCGGTCCTTCTTAGAAAGGGGAACAAAATACTCAAGGGAGTAAATATGGAGACAAAGTGCAGAGCAGAGACTGAAGGAAAGGCCATCCAGAGACTGTCCCACCTGGGGATTCATCCTAGATACAGTCACCAAACTCCGACACTATTGTGGATGCTAAGAAATGCTTGCTGAAAGGTGCCTAATATACCTGTTTCCTGAGAGGACCTGCCAGAGCCTTACAAATACAGAGCTAGATGCTCACAGCCAACCATTGCACTGAGTGAACACATCTGCAATGGAAGAGTTACAGAAAGGTCTGAAGGAGCTGAAGGGGTTTGCAACCCTGTAGGAAGAACAACAATATCAACCAACCAGACCCCCCCCCAGGGGTCTCATGAACTAAGCCACCTATCAAGAAACACACATGGCTCCAGCTGCATATGTAGCAGAGGATGTCCTTGTCAGGCATCAGTGAGAGGAGAAGTCCTTGGCCCTCTGAAGGCTAGATGATGCTCTGTGTAGGGGAATCAAGGGCCGGGAGGTGAGAGTGGGTGAGTGGGTGGAGGAACATCCTCATAGAAGCAGGGGGAGGGGGAATGGGATGGGAGTTTATGGGAGGGGGGAAACTGGGCAAGGGGATTACACTTGAAATGTAAATAAAAAATAGAAAGCAAGATTCATAAGGGGCACATGTGCTCCATTTTATAATGTTACTGAAGTATTATTTATAAAAGAATCATAGATACTTCATCTCAGATTTTTCCTTTCTTATTTGAATTAAATATAAATTAGAAGAGAAATAAAGTGAGCAATAGCAATGCTTTGGGTTTTTCATTGTAACTTTTCTTTTAATTTTTGAGATGTAGGCTTATTATCCCAGCTACTTTTGATGTAGCCATGAACGGCCTTGAACACCGCATCCTTCTGCCTCCCTCTCTGAAGAGCTGGAATTCCAGATGCATGCCATCTACAGATTAAACCTCTTTAATTGTTTTTTGTTGGCATATACTAGTTATGCATAACAATGGGTTTATGACATTTCCATATATGTAAATAGTCAATGTGTTCGGATGACATTCATTAGCCTCTTAACCTTCTATCCCTGTCCTGTTACTATTCCTTCTTCTCCCCAACCAGCCCCCTTCAGCTTCCATGTCCTTCTATGGTAACATGAGTTCCATTAGGGTTGTATACAGGAGCATGGGTATCTTACACCACTAAGAAAAGTTTCTCTGTGGCCCCATCAGCCATTATCTGTAAATCCTCAGTGAGCAGTGAGCTCCTCCCATGTCCGTCACAGGGTGTTGATATACTCAACTCATGGAGCTCTTGTGCAGGTAGTCACAGCTGCTACGAGTTCAAGAACGCAACAGCCATGTCACATCTGGAACTCAAGGTTCTGTACTTTTCTCCATCTGCCTCTGGTTCTTACATTCCTTCAGCTCCTTTTCCCACGATGTTCCATGAGCCTTGGAGGAGTTAATATAAACATCCCATATACAACTGGTCATTAAATAGTCATATATTTTCAGTACTGTGACTAGTTATGACCCCCTGCAGTCATTGATGATCACCATGGAAAGAACTGTTTGACCAAAAAGCTGTCAGAGGGACTATTCTCTGCATACAAACATATTTGTATTTATGTTTAAATATTATTTAGAAGGCAACTTGACAGGCACATCATGTTCATTCAGCAAAGCAACTGCAGTAGCTTCCCCACTGAGGTCTATTACTTCCCAAGCCATGGGCTTTTGACCAGCTTTACAGTACTGGAAATTATTTTCCTCTGTGAAGTGAGCATCAAATCCAATTAGAAGGTGGTTAGGTAACCCCATAAAAAACTTGCTCTGATTGTATCAGTGTGCTCATTCTGCCTGGCCACTTGATTATGTTCATGGTGTTGATAGCTAAGTAATGCTATTGATAGTAATTTCTCTCTAGCATCCTGTTTATCGCCTCACGCCACACTGAGAGTCTACTGGCATAAATAATATCCCCAGCTTAGTTATATCTTCATTTCTATTTGGCCTACAGTCAAAGCATTCACATGTCTGGCTCTACAGTTGTAATTTTCTACCTTTTGAATCTATGAGATACATGTGGGTGAGCAAAGAGGGTACAGAAGAGGGGAGAGGCGAAACAGGCCAGACATTTCTTCAACGTTGTGCCTATGATATGAGACTAAACTGCCCATCACAAAACCCATCCCCCACCACTAATAGGAATGAGGTAATTTGGTAATAGGTTCAGGGTAAACCTGTCACCAAAGTCAGATCAGTAAGAGTCAGGCTATGGCCAGAGGTGTGGGGAAAGACACACAGCTTCCACTTGGAGGGTCATCACTTTCTACTATTTAAACTTTTAGATGGTTACTACCAATGGAGCCCAATTATATGGCTAATTATGATTCTAGCAACATAGTGATTTTCTTGAAATGGATGCAAACAAGGGGCTGGTTTTAGAAAAAAAGATTAAAATAATTTATGAATTGACTGTCTTCATTTTACAACTCAAGGATATATCAACCAGAAAATACACTCTTATACAATAGCACTGAAGCCAGTCACTCTCAGGCAGGAGTGTCCCACAG
>JADRCD010219067.1:11881-31860 GCA_019843815.1 Montemys delectorum
GATCACTGGTAGTGTGTTTATGAAGGAAATGCTGGATTACTAGGCTCTACCTTTGTCTTGCCTTCTACTTCTTTTCTACCACAAGTGAATAATTTCCTTTGCTATGTGCTCTGACCAAGATACGTTTCCACAGAAGCACCTCTGGATGAGAATTTCTGTAACCATGAGGCAACATCAATCCATCTTCTGTTTAAGTTTTCCCATGTCTTTTGTCATGGTGACTGAAGCTATGTAACACTAGGTCATGACAAAGACAGCAGAATCCAGCTGTCCACACATCAGTACTCATGGGAATCTCATATTGAAAGCTACAGACATCCATAGTCAGAATTTCTTTAACTTAAAGGGTGAATGTGATCCATTTACTCTAATTAATAAATTAGAACTTTACCTTTCCCCCAACCAAAGGGTATTCTGATTCCACAGTGTATAATTGACTTGTAAAACTATGTCTCCAGACTCTTGCCTTTCTTTTCTGCCTTATTTCAGACTAACCTTTCCAGAGAGGCCAATCCCTTTCAATTGACTATATTAACTATGTCTTTGGGAGTTTGATGTTTTTTAAAATGATTTTTGTAAATAACAAAATCTGGATGATTTTTGTAAATCAAAAAGGATGGCCTGGGTCTTCTGGAAGCTTTAATAGGAACGATGGCATTGGAGATAATACAAAATCTATATACTTCTCCTTAGTATCTATAGTCCCAGAAGCAGAAGTCTGATTCTCAACAAGGAAGAAGGATAGGTGACATAAACTTACAAGAGAATACAGAAACAAGGTGGAAGATTCTGGTTTGAGAGGATCTTCGTTACATTGTGATTTTCACAGTTGTGACTCTAACACAGGGAGACTAACACTATGCTACTCTTATACCAGGGGAAAATATGACATAATTATTTTGCTATAAAAATAATCTTACTTTTATACTGACTGCCTGGAAAAGGGGTGGGAAGTGTTTGCTCTTGGTTATGGTGTATGGGGCAGAGGGACCCTGAGTTAGTGAATGTGAAGTCCTCAGTAAATGTGTATTTAGATATGAGCACAGCCTGTTGAGGACTTCAAGACCAATTGTTCCATGGACTATTGGCAAAACTTTATCCAAAGGAGCAATATTGGAAGGAATGAGGAGTTTTCCTCTGGAGTCTGAGTGCTTATGAACTGTTGACTATTGTGTGAAATGACTAGCAACCGTAGCTTCCTCCTCCAGGATGTTCACAGGATGTTCACTGCTTACATTCAGACATCTACTAAGAGGAGCCAATACCTTCCCTGTCTTTCATCTGAGAAACATGTTCCAGGTTGCTACAGTAGTGTTAGAGAAACTCACCTGTGTTAGCATCACCGAGTGCCTGCGCCTATGGATAGACGGGACCACAGACCTGTTGCTATGGGCAACAGCCACCATATTCCCAAAATTCCTAGGGCTCGCTTCCCACCTTTACCTGGGCCATACATGCGTCACAGTCACAGCTCATATAAAAACAGGGAACACTCCTTTCTCTTTCTCTTTCCCCATTCCTCTCTTTCCGTGCCACCTCCCCCTACTCTCTCCCCCTTAATTAAACCTCCTACACATGGAACTGTTTCGGCCTGGTGTGTGGTATTTTCAACGCGAACGCCTCTCTTAAACCATCAACCTGGTCCTAGGTTCACTATATATACGTCTGTGTGTCTGTATTTTCTTTATTCCTTCGTGGATCCTATCCAGGGTTCCTGGCCCAGCCTCATGTGTTATGGCAGTGTGGGTGGAAGACCCGGCAAGTGTACTTGCACTGCCATATGTTTAGCATGATCATTCCTAGGCTCCATCCAATGTCTATTGAGGCAGCAGCTCTGAGGTCATGGCTATGCATTTTTAAATACATTGCTGAGGAAGATCCCAAGCACAATAAGATATGAGAGTTACTAGCTCAAGATAATTGAGGATATGCACTCTTCTTCCACCTATCCTCCCAATCTGTAGTGTAATTGGTGAGAAGTGAAGTATGTCTGAAAACATCCAGGGTAGATGCAGGCAATCAACATAGATGTTTGTTTCTCAGTGTGTTTTCATTAAACAGGCTAAAGGGCAAAATGGAGGGGTGGCTGAACATCCCCAAGGGCATGACCTCATCTGACATTGACTGAAGAATTACCAGTTTCAGAAATTTATCAGGTTCCTGAATATGAAAAGGTAGGTATAAATAAGATAGGATGATGGATTTGACTTAAAGAAATCAATATCAGCTGTTGACTCCTTCCCCCCACCTCAGGGAGCTGACAGCCTGAGCCTGCAGGCAGCCACCTGCTGGGACTAAACAATGGCCCAATATACTGCCATCCGCCTTTGAAGACAGCCACTAGAAGTTACACCTGGCTGCTGACCCGCCTACTTGCCTGAGGACCCGACCCGCTGACTTGTGAACATGCCTACTTGCCTTAAGGACTTTGAGTTTCCAGAGTGTGGAGTCTCTTGTCTGCTGCCTCGTTTAAGTTATGCATGTACCTTGTGCCTGGAGGTTTTCGGTTTCATTTCTTGCCTGCCTATAAATGTTCAAAATATTCCCAAGTAAATAGATGCCTTGATAGAAACCTACTTGGCATCCGTGTCTCTTTGTGCTCTCGACCATTTGATTTTCCAGGTCCTTATCTAACCTCCGGCCGACATGAACACAGACCCGAGTCGAGCTGCAGGACATCGACTCAATCAGCTCTGAGTCTGTGATGTGATACATAGGAAAGGTAATTATAGACATAATTTTATGATCAAATTCAGCTATAGTTTTCATTAAAGCTGAATCCTGATGAACACTGGTTTCAGTATGAGACTTTTTTTTTTTTTTTGGTATATATTCCTTTAATCCAAGTGTTCAGGAGGCAAAGGTGCAGCCCTTAGGTTAAGAAGGCATGCCACAGTCTGCACGCACATTTCTAAGACACAAAATATTATTGTAAGCATATAAGCATTATTATTTTTTAAGTGAAGATATTCATCTTCATATAATATATTTCAATCATGGTTTCCCTTCCCTCATCTCTTCCAACATCCTCCCACCACCACTTCCCTACCCTTCCAACACTATGCCTTTTCTCTATTCAGAAAATACACAAATAAAAAGGCAACAAACAAAGAGAAACCAAGAAAGAGCAGGAGTGCAATTATAGGTAGAGTCAAATACATAAACACATAAAAACAAGCCAAACACCAAAAAGGTTAAAATTTAAAAAAAGCCCAAACAAAGTAATATAAGTAAAAAACAAACTAAAACAACAACAAGCTCCAAAAATACCTTTGAGTTGTGTCTTATTTAGGTTTTGGTTTTTTGTTTTGTTTTGTTTTGTTTTGTTTTGTTTTGTTTTTTGATGTAAAGAGATACCATGACCAAGGCAATTCTTATAAAGGCAAAAAGATAATGGAGAGTGCTCATAGGAGATTACTGAGAGTTTGCTGAGATCATTGTCAGTTGCTAGTAATTTAGATGCTAACAGCAACTGCTTGTGGTCCTGTCTGAAGAGACAAGCAGAGAGAAGTCTAGCTGATGGATCAATGGCTGGGCACTGCCTTTACCCCACCAACCATACTGTGGAAGGACGTCTGCTGTTCTCATTTCTCTATCTGTCAACTGTGCACATCAGGAAGGATGGATTACATCTAAGAGATCCCCCTGAATGACTAAGGGGCTTCCTTAAAGAGAAGACACTGGAGATATAGCCATTTCTGTGGATCTTGATGATGAAGTAGAATAGAGAGATATACCTTTTCTAATTTAAGGGAACTTAAGTGAATCATCCTTATAATGGAAGGTTTCTGAAAAATCAGTTAATATGCTCCAACAGAAGGAAATCCAGTTTGAAGGCTTGTTAAGCTTTGGAAAACCAGATTATGATAAGACCAATTAATATCCCTCCTCTCTACCCCACATCCTTGCCTTCCCAAACAGCAGCTGGCCGTGGAGAAAGGAAACAAAAGAAGAAATGAAACAAAGCCAGCAGTAGTCCCACTTGTGACCTTTCTACCTTGTCTTTTAGCTGAGATCTGGCCAAGCAAAAGTCTCTTCTGTAAGTGAGGGAGGACTGACCATTCTGTTTTTGAGTTGATGCTACATTGCAACTTTAAGGGATTATCAAAGCTGACTGCAACAATATCTAGCACACCATGGATGCTTCGGTCATGTGTGAAAACTAAGAACGAGTCTACTCTAAGGTCAAAACCGTGGACTCTCGAGGTCTTCCAAACACTTTGTAAGGAAGGGGTTTCATGGTAGCTCACCCAGCTCGCTGTCATGCTTCTAGAGGTGGCATATAGCCCTGTAAGAATGAGCTTGCTTCTTGTGGCTATCAAGTATAGCTAAGTCCTAGCCTATTTTTCCAATTAGCCGTATTATGGAAAGGTATTCAATGTAGCAAAGGAGAAGGATATTGAGTTGTATAACTTCTCTCTATGAATATTTGTCATGTTCCTAGGAGACAAAGCCATACCCTAGTATCCATCTATATTCAGGAAGTGCTAATCAAGGGCATACACGTGTTGAAGAGACAGAGAGGTTATGAGAATGAAGTGGTATCAGTTAGTGTTCTCCAGAGAAATAACCACAAGAAGACATGCACATACATGTACATGGAGAGGCACAGAGTGGGAGAAAAAAATGGATTAAGAAATCTGCTCACATGATTATAGATACTGAGAAGCCCTCATCTGTTAACTGGAGATCTATGGAGTTAAGTCACAACGTCTGAAAGCCTGAGAACTAAGAGACTTGGTGCTGTACCTTCAAGTTCAGTGTCCCAGCTCAACGATTGGTAGACAGCAAGTCCCTTTGCTTGCTTTTTTAAATACAAATTTTCAAGATTGTATTTATTTGTTTGGTGTGTGTGTGTGTGTGTGTGTGTGTGTGTGTGTTTTGGGAAGAGTCTCACAACATTACCACTTAGCCATAAATTCCTGGCAATCCTCCTGTTTGAGTTTTCAGATGCTGGGGATACAGGCATGAACTCCCATGCCCTGCTGTTACTTGAATTTTAGAAAGTGCTCAGTTCCAGGAGTTGACTAACTACTCCTGACAAAGGCATCAAAGCTGCCCAATTAAGCCTGGATGGCAGTCTCCAGCCCCCACAATCCTCCCTTCACTTGTTTTTTTGTCTTGTTCAGGCCTCCAATATATTTGAGTTGGCTGGGGCCCATGTGTACTGGGGACAATATCCTACCAATTCAAGTGCTGTGCTAATCTACAAATGCCTCACAGTCACACTCAGAATAATATCTGTTGAATTGACAAGTTGAATTGACATGAATATTTAACCATCACTCAGATTAAGGAAAAATGATTTAAGAGAGATAATTGCCTAAATAAAGAGCCATGGGGGGATTACAGTGTCCTGAAAGTCTCCCGATAAGCCTTTCTTAGTTGTGATTGATCAAAGCCTCTCCATGTATCTTCATCTGTCATTCTTGTCATGGACAGCATGCTTATTCCTGCACTATATCCCTTCTGCATCTTATTTGGACAGTGAATCACTTCAGCAAAACGTCTTCATATGGCTCTCTGCAGCAGTGAAACTGCAGTTTTGAAACTATGTACTGCATGTAGAAAGAAGTGATTGTCAACTAGTCAGAAGCAAAGAGTAAATGAGTCTACCTGGATCATGTGATCTGCCTTAAAGATCACAGTATGAATGGAAAGTTGTCTGGGTTCAAATCAGGGCTCAGGTTAATTAAGAAAAAGTAATACAGGCAATGTGTAGTAACAGTTCAGTTTCTCTCTCTCTCTCTCCCTCTTTCTCTGTCTCTTTCCCTCTCTGTCTCTCTCTCTCTTACTGTTGATGTCCTTCTACTTATCATACTTACAAAAGCTTTGACTTATTTTTCTGCTCTCCAATTACACAGTACATTCTGAGAACAGAGACTGGTCTCACTATCTGTCCAGAGCCTTGTAATTTGTCCCAGTGCGTAGTGGGTACTCTTCCCTGGGTTGTATTTGCATATAAAGAAGGGGCTGAGGACTCTGGTTTTTTTTTTTGCAGGTCGCACACATGCATTTTGCTGGAAGCATCAGGAGAGTGGAGGTGAAGAAGCCAGTGTGTGTTATGATATTACCAGTGAAATACACTGAGATACATCTTGACCCTGTTTCAGAGAAACCCTCCTTCAGTACTTCAGGCACTTTATGATCTTTGTTTTTTGCTATATAATTTGAAATCTCACTGACCTTCAGGCACAGAAGCCCGGTAATGAATTCAACTCATCTTTGAACAGATGGTGATAAAAGAAATCCTGCACATTGGGAAAGAAGGGTATTAGCTGGGCAATTAACCTTAGTCAGCATGTTACATGACCCTGGCCCACGAATAGAAAACTCCTGAACTGAGAAGAGGGTTTATGATCAGTGAGAAGTGGGAGGAATCTCAAAAGCCACAGCAAAGAGCAGGGACATAAAAAAGGCTAAAAGGGTGGGTACTCATGGATAGACCCACAGTGAGGAAATGACCCTGGAAGAAGATTGTGGGGGTAGGCAGGGCGGAGAAAGAAACATTCTTTACTCTTTCAATGGTTCTTCATTTTTATTCTTTCCATTTTTCTTTCCCCCTCTTTTTCCTCCTCCCCACTTCCTTATTTTGGTTTTCTGATGCTTTTGTCTATCCCTCTCCCTTTCTCCCACTGGTCTTTTCCAGTTTCAACATTTTGTTTGGCATCCATCATGCTCAGATGTGTGATCACCTCTCTTGGAACTTCTTCTCATGCCTCTAGTTAAGAGAGCTTCCCTGGGGTGGTGACAATTCAGGAAAGATGCTGCAAAGGCGGCTGGTCAGATCTGATGCTCTCTTCACGTCCCTGTTTCCATCAGCAAGTGTGAAAACAGAACCAAGGATCCTTCATGACCTCTTCACCTGCTTTTGATCTTGTCACAACCAGTTATTTTCTGGCTTATCTCCATTAATCTTGGGAGCCTCAGCACCGGCCCTGAGTTCATATCACACCACAGTCTTTGACCTGGAAGAGCTTTAACTTCCTAAGCCACCTGCTTCCACTGGGCAGCACCAATACCTGAAGAACCCAGTGTCCAATGTTCAATCAATCCTGTGAGTATTATATCATATATGCAGATATGTGGGGTATCAATGATCTATATGATGTATTTTGCATTATTCACAGTGCTGAGGATATAAATAGGTTCTCAATCCTTTTGTTACCCATAACATGATTAAGAGAGAGAAACCACAGAAACAAATGAAATCAGTATAGCCATCCTCTTGATAGGTTAGAGCCCTCTTCAGACTGCATATTGGTGTAAAGTTGTAAGGAAATCTTCCACCAGGCATTGAATGCTAAAGAAAAGCTAGACAGGTGAGTCAGGATCCTGAAACAGGAAATATTGCAACTAAGAGAGCACAGACCCTTACATCTGCAGAGCATTCCTGTGTAGCCAGGCAAATGAAAGCCATTCAAACTTCCACTCCATGGTGCTTGGAAAGAGGAGTATGTGGGGGATATCATCAGAGATCAGGGCTAAAGGAAAGTCACAGGCTACATCCTCAGAGATTTTATACACACTGGGGCCAAGCATGCTGGGAATATGCTCATCCATTCACTCAGCTCTTTTTATAGGATAAATGATAACATAAAGGATACATGGATCTTAAACGTGCGGTATGCCAGCCATTTTTCCAGGAGCCATGGATATAAGGATAAACAGTAGATAAGCTTCTTTACTCCTGCAAGCTCATTTATTAATAAAGTATATACTATAATAAAAGGCTATGAAAAGTGTGGATAAATAGGAAGTTAAAAGGGAGTAGTAATGCTAGAGCAAAGGAAATAATGCAGTGCCAACTAGGCCTAATAAAGAGGACAAAGGGGAGGAGGATGGAGACTTCGAGGATGAACTCACAGGATGAAGGGATGCTTGACTCAGAGGTCCTACTGTGGGAGCAGTTCTGGAGGGTATGAAGGATCCTACTGAGTCCTGTCATGGCTGAAGTGCTGTAAAGCCTTGGGAATGAGGTCAGGGAAAGGGGACTGTGGGCTGCGATGGGCTTTATTGATCATTGTAAGTATGTTGCTGTTCGTGAGGAGAAAGACAGACAGACACCACCCAGAGACAGACAGACACACAAACAGAGACACATAGAGAGACAGAAAGAAACAGAGAGACAGACAGACACAAACAGATAGACATATATATAGAAACAGACAGACAGACAGACAGACAGACAGACACACACACACACAGAGGGGGAAGAGGATATAAGAATAATGAATAGGGAAGAGGAGGGAAGACAGGAGGGGCAATAGAGGAGTCACAAGATCTAATTTAAAACAAAGCAACTATTGAGCTATCCTGAATTGACATTGGTCTGGAGGGGTGGAAAAGAAGTTGGGATTTGGTAGCCAATTGCAATAATCCAGGAAAGAGATAATGGTGACTTGGATCAAACTGGTATGGACCGAAAAGATATGAAGTGATGGATCTGGATGGATCTACCTGTCTACTGTAGAATGATCCAGGAGCCTCTCGGCACAGCATGGAGAATAAATTCTTATGTGAAGTTAGCATTTCTTAAGAGCTTTCTAAGTGCTGGTCGCTGGTAAACACATTCTGTGCATTCACACATTTTGCTTCTGGATTCAGCACTGATGGTATAGTCACGATTCTCCACTTTACATGGTAAGGGACCGAAGCAGAGAAATG
This sequence comes from Montemys delectorum, assembly GCA_019843815.1. Classification (NCBI taxonomy): domain Eukaryota; kingdom Metazoa; phylum Chordata; class Mammalia; order Rodentia; family Muridae; genus Montemys; species Montemys delectorum. The sequence continues at coordinate 20,549 of JADRCD010219067.1, forward strand.
ATTAGCAGATTCAAATATGAGCGTATTAGAAGACGCTTTCTACGTAAAGACAGGGGAGATGCTCATTGCTGGCAGATACAATTTTGATTCATAACAAAAAGTATTTTATATGTTAATAAGGAACTGATTGAAAATAAGAGCAATGTGGAAGTATATAAACCAAGAGGGGTGAGGGGAGACTTTTCATAATAATCTTTAATTTTTTTATTCTGTCTCTAAAGGAGAGGATAACTGCTTTCTCATTCCTTGTATGACAGGAAATGGCAACGTGTAAGTCTAGATTGACCTGCAGGAATTTATTGATGAAATATCATTAGTTTAGTATGCTAGGTTGTTGATTAGATTCAGCCATAAAGTAAGTTGTTTGCATCAGCCTGGTGGCCTAAGTTCAATCCTCAGGACCGACTTGAAAAGGAGAGAGCCTACTCCTGAATGTTGTCCTCTGACCTACATACATATGCCATATCTTGTGAGCACCCACAGGCAGACACATATACTTGTATACACAATGGAAGAATATTTGAAGGTCATCTACTTATTCTAGAAGATGTGCTGGCTTGTTCATCTTGATGGTTTGTCTTAAGAGAGGAATACAACACTTAAAAGTTATTAAGGCTTATAAATGTTATTTGCTATCATGACAGTAAGTCTCATCAGACTTTCCTGTCTAGATGAGATCTCAGTCTCAACATTCATCTTCCTAAGCACCAATTCTAGTTTAAAAGAACCCTGCCTCAAGCTCTTTTTTGTGTGTGAATATTTGCTCCATACAAATGCCATCTGGTGTTCTTATCATTATACCAAATAGTTTTGTGCCTTTAGGCACCCACTTAGGCATATATTCTAGATAATCTACAAATTTGTTTGTGCTATGTGAAAGTTTAATATAACTTACATTAGAATGACAGTGACAGAAACACACACACATACACACACACACACACACACACACACACACACACACACACACACCCTACAGAGTTGACAGTGCTTTTGATGGTGATAGTGGCTTTCCTTTGTTGATAGGCTACAGAGTACAGAACTTATGAGATCATACCATTTGTTGAGAGCAATGGTTCAGGATTTGTAATAAATACATTTAGATTTTGTTTTTAATTTCTATGGGAACAAATGAGTATAGAAATATTATGGGCCTTGAACCCAAAGTATAGTTAGCTACAATCTGAGAGTGTCTGGGATGTGGAGAGATTTTCAGCTGTTTGTATGTTAATTAATTCATTTAAATTATTTCTTAATGTGTAATATTATAGCAGATGGGTGGTTTTTGTTTTGTATTGTTTTGTAACCATCTGGTCACTTCAAAACTATACTAAAGAAACAAAGCTTACTGTGTTAGCAAAGGCTGTCTGAACCCACCAAGTCTTCAAATGTTGGGGTCTCTTAGATAGGGAGATGAAATGATTTGAATTACCTTTGCAATATACATCATATACCTATCCAGTAGTAAGAACTTACTGTGTTTCTCAGAAATGTATTCTGTTATTAGCATATCATAGCATTTTTTTAAATAGTGAATCCAAAATTCACCTGGCTCTAACCCTTAGGTAGTCATTGCAGCCTTTGGGACTGACAGATGTCAATATTATTCATTTTCCATGTGGCAGCTCTTCAAGTATTTGAGAACACCTATCATGCCAGCCACCTCATTCCTCCCTTCTTGCTCATGTCTCCTCTATTGAAAACTAAACACCTAAAGGGTGCTTCAGGGAGATGTTTCTCAGGCCTGATTAGCAATCTATCATTTGCAAAATATGGGTTCTTCTCTTTGTGGATCATTAAAAATAAACCTCCTACTCTGCAGTCCCTTGATGCTGATTTCAGTAGATCCACCACCCTGAGCTCCCCCTTGATCCATAACTTGGTACACAGTCAGGATGAAATGACAGCCCTCATATTCATCAAAGACATAGAGAAGTCTCAAGCCCTCCACACTGATACTGTGTTTCCATGTCTTTTCAGGTGCTTTCCCTCCCCACTTTGTTTTCCTCAGTGGAAAGACTTATATATCAATAAAACAAAATGACTGACATCATCCCGCCCTCCTTCCCCACTACTCCTCAGTCTGTTTCTGGAAAGACATTGGATCTGAAGGATACACGGAGAGCTCAGAACTTGAATGTAGCATAGCTCTGATGCCTGTTAGATGCGACCTCACACACATGGTTGAGCGGCTCTGTCTGGTTGCCTCGAATGTGAATGTGAAGTGAGCATAACAAGAGGACATAGATCACAATAGATTGGGTGTGGGTTTAAAAAGTTAACAGATATAAAGTGGGAGAGGGTGACTCCTGGTACATCAGCAAATACCCAGATATTATTTTAACAGTGTAATGAGAGTTTTATGATTGTGACTTGAATCAATGTCTTCTAAAGACCATGTTTTATAACATTCTTGGTCCTCACCAAAGTGCTGCTGGGTAGTACTAGAGACTAGGAGGTAGAGGCTAGAAGAAGGTCCTTAGATCACGGGGGGCATGTCCTTGGGGGGATTGAAATACCTTGGTCTTGTCCATTTTCTCTGTTTCTTGCCTTATGAGTGAGTGGTTTCTCAATGTGTCCTCTCCATGTTAAGCTACCTTCGCCACAGACCCTAAGAAATGGGGCTGTTTGATCTTGGAATGGAATATGAGCTATGAGTCAAAATAAAACTTTTTTCTTTATGAGCAAATTGCCTCCAGTATTTCATTATAGTGATTAAAGTTGATAAATACACTCATGAATCTTTAACTGAAGGTTTCCCCAGTCCAAAAAAATGTGGCCTATGGGGTAGTTACGATGAATAAAAACAGTATTTCCAGAATAAAAATAGGTGTATTTTGATGAAAGATACTAGAGGCAGAATGTTCTCATCTAGAATGTTTTCACATGAGTAACACCGGCACTTTCTAACGTAAGCCAGAATCCAAGGTAATTAGTGAGTATGTATCTGAGGAACTGGAACACAGGGATATGCATTAGAAATAAAATCTTGCTTCACTTGACAACACTGCAATGACTGTACATGGGTTAGGAAGATTCTCCTCCTCTGAGCACTTGCTTGCAAGATGACTCCCTAATTCATTCTACTTCAGTTTCTATCCCCATTTTTATATAAAATTCATTTTCTTGGTCCAATAATCTCAAAGTGTACACATGTCACCCTTCTCTGACAAGTTGCTCCTACATTCTCCATTCCAATAGCTGGTATGGTTGTGTTGGATCTAGGGGTAACTTTATCTTGACTATCACTGCACACTGACATTTGAATACTATGGGCCAGGCACCATGATGCATCATGCCTTAGTAATCTCCCAGTTAACTTTTATAAGAACACTCTAATTTTCTACTTGAAAATGTAGGCATTTGGGTTAGAAGAGCTAAGTAACTCATCCAAGGTCATATAACCCATTAGAAACAGCGCTAAGATGTGGAACAAGCCCATGCCCTCATGCAGTATTTATATTTTAAAAAGCTTCTGTATGCTTACTTTATAACTTGCTTTCATAGCTATGACTTTAGCGCATATATGATAATAAGGTCTGAAACCTCGTCCTGATTTTTTTTTTATCATGGTACTTTTTATAATTCTCACGGATCCATTGCTAGCCTCTCATGTTAATCTACAGGGTTGTGTTTTGTTCCATTTTTGTGTTGTATGATAGTATTCCAGACAGCAGCATTTCAAAGAAGGCTCGTGATTCAAGGGTACAATATTGTCCATTATGGGGAAGGCATGGTGGGGAAGGGGTGGTGGGGAAGGCATGGTGGAGAAGGGGTGGTGGGGAAGGGGTGATGGGGAAGGTGTGGTGGGGAAGGCATGGTGGGGAAAGGGTGGTGGGGAAGGCATGGTGGGGAAGGCATGGTGGGGAAAGGGTGGTGGGGAAGGCACGGTGGCTGAAATGGTTCAGTCTGTGGTAATGGGAGCTTAGGGCAGCTGGTCACACTGTTGGCAAACAGAAAATAGAGAGCTCAGGCTCAAAGTAAGGCAACCTTTGCTCCCAGTACCACAGCCTACGTCACCCATTAGAGTCTATGTCAAAAGATTCCACAGCCTCCCAATATAACACCATAAGGTGGAAAATAAGTGTTCAAACACACAACCCCATGAGGATCATTTCAAATTCAAACCATGACAAGGAAGTTCCTTATACCTCTCTTCTGACTTCAACCACAAAGAGGAATTCTGGTATGGCCCAAGTGCAAACAGAATCCTCAGATTCGCAACTAGGTCAGTTTGGAAAGAGACCTAGAGAACTGCCAGCAAGGCAGTTTTCTTTATGGCAGTGCATAGTCATTTGAAGAATGTTGAAGCATCATAGGTTGGAGATGAGGCCCAGGGTAAAGGAGATAGACCGGACAGGCCAGTTTTGCCCCCATTTAGGTGACAGAACTCTCTTGTCCTTGGAGTTGGCCTCCTTACCTCCTCTTGAAATCCGTATGATAAAGTTTAGATGACAGAGTTAGAATGTGACTCAGAAGAGTTTGGGGAAATGAAGTACCAGGTAAGAGGATGCTACAGGTGACAGGAGTTCAGTTCCCGGCACCCACACCAGGTGGCTCACAATCATGCACAACTTCCTTTAAGAGAGTTGACACCTCTGGCTTCCGTGGGTGCTGAATTCACATGCTCATGATGTGCTCCATGCACATGTCTTTTAAAGGCTAGCAAATAACTAAGAGGAGAGGTGAGAGAAACAGGCAGAAGCCTCCTCTGTGCTGTTCTGCTCCGCTCATTGTGCCTTTTCCAGGAGTATTTACTGAAAGATCAAATGTTGAACCAGTGGCTTTAACAACTTAATTGGCCCAGAGAATTCTGACCTAGGATTGGCTCTCTTGCTCTGAATTTAAATCTTTGAAGTCCATTCCCCTTTGGGAGAGCTAATCTAGAAGCTGGGGAGTATCATGAACTGTCTAAACTTTGGTTGCCAAGTTTTCAGAAGTCTTACTTCCCAATAGATAAGGAATTACCCACCGTGCTCATTGCTAATACATTTTCTTGATCCCAGTTATGTGGTATTAGAATATCCCTAGCCTAGATTCACCTATTTTTTGTTTGTTTGTTTTGTTTTTGTTTTAGAATTCCTAATTCCTATGCTGTGTGTGCATGCCACATTGTTCTTATGGAGGGAGCCAGAAGGACAACTGTGGGAGTTGTTTCTTTCCTGCTACTGTGAGACTTCTGGTGATTGAACTCAAGCACACAGGCTTGCCAACAAGCACCCATATCACTGAGCCATCCTGCTGGCTCTGGCCTGGTATTTCTAAGAGCATTAAATATCATTTAATTATAGTTGATGTGGTAGCAAAGCATATCACTGATGTAGAAATCCTGCATTCCAGCTCAGGCTGCAAAGAAAAGTGGATCATGGCCCGGAGGCTTCCATAATTAGAATGTACATCGTTATTGACCTGAATGCAGGCTGGTCACGTCACATATTAAAATGCAATCTTCCAAACGCTGCTGTTTGCTTCCATCGCTTAGCAGCCCACGAAGAAGCTTCATCTTCTGTAAGCCAAGTTTGTGTTCCGAGTTCCTGAATCCGACAGCCAGGGACACGTATAAAATAATCTGCCTTTGTGGCAGTCAATTAACTTAGGTTAGCCTCAGTTTTACACCTCCATGATGGGAGGAAATGACACAGGGGCTTTGTAAAGTCAGTAGCTGGCATTATCACAATTTCTCTGCTTAATTTAATCAGATTTCATCTACATAACTATAAATAAAGAAGAAAGACAGAGCCCATCCTCCCTTGGTTCAGCTCTACGCCTGTTCCTCAGTCAGAAGATAATGCCACACAGATTCATATTTCCGATGAAATTCTGGAGATCTTTCTCCAGGAACCTGAGACAGGAAGAAAGATTGATTATTGACTATATGAAAGGTGAAAGTTGACCATAAACAAAAAAAGAATATGAGTTCTTCCAAAAATCCACATGTTACAGGCTTGGTACTACAGTGCCAACAGCAGAAGACCATGGGTGTTTCAGGGCATGGAGCTGAGTAATAAGATCCTTAGATCACTGCGGCCATGGCACCTCAGGGGATTTCCAGACCAGATCCCTTCCCTTTTTCTGTTTCTTGGACACTGATAAGTGGTATTTTCTTTTTACCCACCAAATACTCTGGTCACCATGTGTTGCCTCCAGTTTCGAAGCCCTGCAGCCAGTTGATCTTGGACTGGAACCTCCAAAATAAAACCCTGTCTCTTCATCATATCTTGGCCGACGAATGAACGCAGGGGATAAACAACAGTCAGTTCACCTCTCCCCACTCTTCCATCTGCTGAGGTCAAGCCCCTGCTGACCAGCTTGGCAAGCTTTGAGCCTGATGGCCTAGCCGGGAAGTAGCCCTGAGATGGTTTCAGTGGCAGCCCGAGATTGCGTGCCTATCTCCAAGGCGGCGACAAAGGGCGTTGATGGTTTAACCCGTTAGCTTTCTCAGGTGACAACTTTCAAGTGTATCAAAGTAACCCAAAGGAGATTTCAGCAAACATCATGGATATAGCTTGTTTTATCTCTGAAATCACTCAAACTGCTTTGGCAAAGAACTATAAGCACTCCCAATTATTGGGTATCAGTGAATTTATAATTTTGAACATTAAAGGCAAGATTTTTTTGAACTCTAATGTACCATGTCATAATAATTATCATTTTAAAAATGTATTTATTTATCTAATGTATTTATTTATTTACAATCCAGATGCTTCCCCCTCCTGGTTCCTCCTTAAAGAGTTTCTCCCCTGTACTCCCTCCCATTCACCTCTGAGAGGATAGCCTCCCCCCCCCCCAACAATATTCCCTCTCAGCTTGGGGTGCCAGTTCTTTATAGGTTTAGATATATCCTCTCCGACTGTGGCCAGAAATGGCAGCCCTCTGCTATATATGTGCCAGGGCCTCAGACCAGCCTGTGTATGCTCTTTGGTTGGTGGCTCAGTCTCTGAGTGCTCCCAGCGTTCAGGTTATTTGACACTCCTGGTATTCCTGTGGAGTTGGCCATTACCTTCAGGGACTTCAATCCTTCCATTAACTTTTCCACAAGGGTCCCCAAACTCTGTCCAATGTTTGGCTGTGGGTATCTGCATGTGTCTCAGTCAGCGCCTGGGTAGAGCTTCCCAAAAGGCTGCTAGGCTAGGCTCCTGTCTGCAGGCCCACCATAACATCATTAACAGTGTGAGGGCTTGGTGCCTGCCCATGGGATGGGTCTTAAAATGGGCATGTCTCTGGTCGGCCATTCCTTCAGTCTCTGCTCCATTGTTGTTCATGAGGTTTTTTGTTTGTTTGTTTGTTTTTGTTTTTGTTTTTGTTTTTTAGACAGGACCGATTTTGGATCAAAAGTTTTTTGTAGGTGGATTGGTGTCCCCATCCATCCACTGGGGGTCCTGTCTGGCTACTGGAGGTGGTCTTTTCAGTTCCTGTTGGACATTTCATCTAAGGTCACCTTCAGTGACTCCTGGGTGCCTCCCTTCATCCCAGGTCTCTGCAACTTCTTAGAGAATTCCCCCACCCCACCCCCAGCAGTTGCATATTTCCATTTATTCTTCTGGCTCTCTGAGACTCTCTCCAGTATCTCCCCATGCCTGATCCTGCTCCCCTTTTCTCCTAGCTCTCCCCTCTCCCACCTAGGTCTCTTCATCTCTCTACCCTTCTAAGTGGAATTCAAGCATCCTCACTTGGGCTATCCTTCTGTGGGGTGTATTGTGGGTACTCCGAACTTTTTTGACCAATATCCACTTATCATGTCCTTTTGGCTCTGGGACATTTCACTCAGTATGATATTTGCCAGCTCCATCCATTTGCCTGTGAAATTCATGATGTCCTTGTTTTTAATAGCTGAATAGTATTCTGTTGTGTAAATGTACCACATTTTCTGAATCCATTCTTCAGGTAAGGTACATCTGGGTTGCTTCCAGAGACCCAGAAATAAACCCACACACTGAGAGACACTTGATTTTTGATAAAGAAGCCAAAACTGTGCAATGGAACAGGTAGAGCATCTTCAATAGATAGTGCTAGAGTAACTTAATGCCTACATGTAGAAGAACGCAAACAGATTCATATTTATCACCACATACAAAACTCAAGTCCAAATGGACCAAAGACTTCACCATAAAACCAGAAACACTGAATTTAATAGAAGAGAAAATGGGAAACAGCCTTGAATGCATTGGCACAGGAGAAAATTTCCTGAACAGAACACCAATGGCTCAGGCACTAAGGTCAAGAATAGCAAATAAATAAATGGAACCTCATGAACGTGAAAAGCTTTGATAAGGCAAAGACATAGTCAATAGGACAAAATGGCAGCCTACAGATTGGGAAAAGATTTTCACTAACCCTTCATCCAAGAGAGGGATAGTTAGACTCCAAACAAACAACAAACAAACAAATAAACAAAAAACCCAACACAATCAAAAATGGGGTACAGAACTAAATGGAGAATTCTCAACAGAGGAATCTCAAATGGCCAAGAAATACTTAAACAAATGTTCCACAGACATCTTAGTCATCAGGAAAATGCAAATCAAAAGGACACTGAGATTCCATGTTACACAAATCAGAATGGCTAAGATAACAAACTCAAGCAACAGCACATGCTGGTAAGGATGTGGAGAAAGGAGAACATTTCTTCATTGCTGGTGGGATTGCAAACTTGTACAACCACTCTGGAAACCCATCTGGTGGTTCCTCAGAAAACTGGAAATAGTTCTACCTGAAGACCCAGCTATACGGCTCCTGGGCATAGACCCAAAAGATGCTCCATCATGCCACAGGGTTTATTTATAGAAGCTTTATTCATAATTGCTACTTTTAATAGAAATTAAGGGAGACATTTTTCCATTAAGATTAAAATTTGACCAGTTCTTACAAGAGTTTTATTTTAAACTCTAATTAAAAAGAAATGCTTTGGAAGTAGTCATATATTTTTTGTCATATGTGGTATCATGTACACACTAACAGAATAAAAGTGATAATCTTAATACTTTCTAATACTTTAAACATTCCAGCTCTTGTTTTTCCTCATCCCTTCCCATCTCAAACTCTGATGATCTTGCTTTTCCACAAATCTTCCTTTACACCCTCTAAAGGCATTCATGAGATTACATTACCTAGTGCTATACTGTGGCCTATGGGGATCCAAAAGAAAACACAATCTTCCACAGAGAACTCAAATAGTAGCCTTAAGTGCTATTATTCTATGTAATATTCTGTAATTTAAATTGTAATATAAAATAAAAATTACATAAGTACTAATCAGAGAAAGACAACACATTTCATTATACATGAGGTAAGACAAAGGTTTTTGCTTTACACACATACACATACACACTGTCACTCATACACAGACACATAGACACAAAGACACACAGATTCAAAACTAAATAGGGGAAAACATGAAAGTTACCATCTCCATTTCTTGCATCTGGTCATGGGATTGGAGCTGACTGGTCTTTATAGCTACCTACTTCCACTGTCCATTCTTTTCTATGTTTGTGTTTAATTTTCAGCAGGATGGGACATGGTACTAAATATGTGACTCTATGGCTCTACCTTAAACAGTTACATGTAAAAGAAATAAACCCATGTTTTTCTCAGCCACTGAGTTTTGGCACCTCTTTGTAGCCATCCCTTGACTAACTTATATAAACATTCTGGTTTTAGTTGGGGTTTTCCTCCCATGCCATATAAGAGAGTGAGGAAAGAGCTTGCATTCTGTGGAAATATGTGTTCAACACCTAGTGATAGAGAGCCAAGTTGTCTATGGTTATATCCCAAGTTTACAATGAATCAGTGGGTACTTGCTTATAAATAAATGTTGGAACAATAGGATAGAATGTATATATCACTGCAAAAATAATTGAAACATGCATAGATAGTCTTCCCCCTCAAGCAGGTGAGACAAATGTCTGCCCCTGTCAAGTGCAGGTTGGACCTAGAGAATTCCCTACAAAATGCAACATTGGGATAACAAGCAGGGGTAGAGCCACTTCTCAAAAGAAAAACTTGATAAGCTGGGTAGTGGTGGCACATACTTTTAATCCCAGCTCTGAGGAGACAGAGGGAGGTGATATAAAGATCATAAAAAACAGAGTTTGAAAACTCATTATTTCCATGTGGATACTATGAGGAGACATGAAAACTATATACTCTTTGTGGAATCCTGGTGGAGTTCCTGATTAGGGAAAGGGGTCTTCAAACTGCATGTAACAAGTTCAGAGGCCATATTAGTCAAGATTCTCCAGAGGAACAGACCAGTAGGGTGGTTATGTCTTATGAAAGGAAATGTATTGTGTTGGTTAACATGCGACACATGAGTTAATTCAACAATGGCTGTTGCACAGTGATGTTGCTGAGAACCAGGTGTTCTCTGTCCAGGAGGCTGGATGTCTTAGATTCTCCTTGGGCCCCTTTCTGTTGGGGCCACAGCTGGAAGGTGCTGCCATGGCAGGGCAGGCTTTTCAGTGATTCCTCTCCCCTCCTGGATGCCTTCCTAGACAATCCAGAGAGTTTCTTAGGTGATTTAGATCCAATCGGATTGGCTACTAGCTTTAAACACCACAGAGAACAACTATGGCTTTATCTCATATAGAGTTTACTTCTTGTTATGTTATTTTAGTTTGTATGTCTTTTGCATTGTGAATTACATGTCTTTGAACAATAACTTTATGTGAGTGACCATTATGAGTTAATCCCAATAATGATGCTATTATAGGTTGTTTATAGTCATCAGTAAGCACTTAATAGTCTTTAAAGATAGAGTCAAAATGCAAGAATTTTCTATAGCTGTCACATCTTTTAAAACGATTTATTGATTTCTATTTCATGTCTGAGTGTTTTGCCTGTACTACACATGTATACCACATGAATGTAGTTCTCCATGGAGACCAGAAGAAGGTGCAGATTCCCATGATCTAGAGTTGCACATAATAGTGAGCTGCTGTGGGGTGCTGAGAATTGAACTCTGGCTCTCTGGAGAACTAGCCAGTGCTCTCAATAATGGAACCATCTCTCCAGTCCCCAGGTGTAGTATGTTTTAAACTAATTTCTGAGCATTTTATATCAGTTTTAGTATTTACAATAGTGTATCTATACATAGAAGCATGTTAAATAAAATACTTTAGAACAATAAGCAGTCAGTTTAAAGACATCACTGAAAGAATGCCTTGTCTTCTTCTATGGGAAAAGCTTAAATGCTGAAGATGGCTAGACCAAGGTCAAAATTAAATTGTTTGGGAGAAAGAATCAAAATCTCACTGAAGCTAAAACAAGTCTCTAGGTTCCTTTTGTTGCTGTGACGAAACACCCTGACTAAA
>JADRCD010219068.1:0-24033 GCA_019843815.1 Montemys delectorum
CCTTTGTGGATTGGAAGGGCACAGTGCCCTTGTCAAGGGGAAGTGGGAGAGACCACAGTACTACTACCTACAATTGATTGGGTTCTTATTACATGCAATCAGGGGCTACTACTGAGCTAGATTCCCAAGGATGCGTACATGGCAGGCATCACACTAAGTAATTTAGACAGGTGACTTTATTTAATCCCAACCCACATCTTACAAAAGAGATACTCCTGCACACATCTTACAGATGAATCAGTTAAAGCTTAGAGCATGTCACTTATGCCAGGTTATATAGTTAGGAAGCAGTAGAGATAGCAGTCAAGCTTCCACAGCCTTGGTTCCTATATTATGCCCTGACCTTACAGTCTGCTCCAGTGTGCTGGGGTGGACAGGTCTGGGCACCCTCCCCATAAATCCACTGACAGGAGTGTTTGCAAATGTATTACACTGTGATATGTACTCTCTCCAGGACTTGATCTCAGATTTTTGGCTTAATACATCTGGTATCCATTCTGTAGGTTTCCCTCACTGTAAGAAGAATATAAAGTCAGTTTTCCATTCCCAGCCTGTGAGAATCTTACTGAACATAGTGTCTAATCTTAGTATTTAAGTAAACTTACAACTGACTCTTCCTCATATCCAGCAGGTTAGAACAGCCAGCTATCATTAAGGTAACATTCACCCAGCGCTTCAGTGTGTCCAGGTCTGTCTGCAATCACCCTCAGTTCTGGAAAAGGTCTTTGGATTTATAGGATTAGCCCATTAGCTGGTGAGCAAATGAGAGTTCAGAGAGATGGGGCAGCCCAAGTTGACTCAGTTGTTCCGTGATAGGCCTGGCTCTCAAGCTACATTTCCCCTGGGGCAGAGGGAGTCCACATTTAAAATGTAAATCTCTTTGATTTGTAGGCTCCCTAAAAGAAAGACTGTGAGTTAGTTGTTTGAGGTGATGTGTCATTTTTGTGGGCAACAATTACCAACTTGCCTCTTATATGGTGGCCCTACTGCTTGAGTCCCTTCTCCACCAACAGAGAAGGGAAACACCCTTGAGTGGCACACACAGGGATCTTTGAGGACAAGACCCTAAGTAGATAGGGAGTATTTCAGGTTAGGAAACTGAGGCAGAGCCGGGTGAGTCGCCTTTGGTCCTTCGTGAGTCATGTGCAGCAGGTTCCTTACTCCCTTGCATTTGTTGGACCTAGACCCACTCTCCTGTACTGGAGACTAATTACACAGTGATCTGTGGAGTAGATGTGACTCACATCTACTGCCAGGGAGAAGAGCTTGCAAGGGAGGACCTGCTGGAGAGGGATATTGTGTGGGAAAGAAAATGCTGATGTGCTGATGCTGTTCAGATTGACATGTCTTAATGTCCTGGCACCATTGTCTAGTTGCCCAGGTACTAATTTACATCTTAGTCTCCAGGACTTAACAAGAGAAAAGACAAGAAAAAGCAGTTAATGAAGTTCTGCCTTCAAGGGCAGAATGGCCAGCCCAGTGGGACTTCTCAGGATCTTTTCTTGAGCTGTAATATTTACATCCTAAGACTGCTCTCTGGAACTTGGCTTTGCCCACATCTGGTTGCATCATGCCTGTTTTTCTGTGGATTTCTACTCCTGTTACCAGCCTAAGGCTCATCTATCTCTCTCAGGCCTGAGTGGGCTGTGCCAGTGTCTGGTCAGTTAATGATGGGGCAGGGATGAGCCAGAGTATCCAAGCAGGCAGGAGGAATCCCTCAGGAGGCAGGCTTGGGAAAAGTGCCCTCAGGAACTTTAGCTCCTGTTTTCTTCTGACTTCATTTGTTGATTTGTAGGTCGATCCCAGGAAGTGGTCATCCAGATCAGCAAAGAAAAATGCTTTAAATTTTTCTCTAAAATTGTTACGATGCAAGATTGCAATAGTTACTAATTCTATATGTGTAAAGGGATATGATGAATTTTTATGTAGGTAATCGACATGGCTTTCTCAAGTTAACCATTAGGTTTTTCTTTTTTTTTTTTATTGAATGTTTTCTTTAATTACATTTTCAAATGTTATCCCCTTTTCTGCTCCCCCCCCCCGGAAATCCCCTATGTCATCTCCCTGCTATTATGAGGGTGTTCCCCTACCCACCCAGTCCTGCTTCCCTGCCCTGGCATTCCCCTACACTGAGACATCAAGCCTTCACGAGACCAAGGGCCTCTCCTCTCATTGATATCCCACAAGGCCATCCTCTGCTACATATAAGGCTGGAGCCATGGGTCCCTCCACATGTACTCTTTGGTTGATGGTTTAGTCTCTGGGAGCTCTGAGGGGTCTGGTTGGTTGATATTATTGTTCTTCCTATGGGATTGCAAACCCCTTCAGCTCCAGTGACCCTGTGCCTGTCCTGACCTCATTCTGGGATCCTGTGACAGTTGAGTGGTCTGCTCTCTCATACTTGAGTAAAAAGGTAGGTCTCTGTAGCTGTAGAACACATGTATCCTTCTGCCTAGAATGTTCTTCCCACATGTCTTGCTTCTACTCATCTCCTCTGACACATCTCCCTTATGTTTTTGGAAGACCTCCATCTAAAATTCTTGGGACCTGGCTGCCCCAAAGCTAGGTAAAGCAAGGACTCCTGTGAAATGCTACAATTGCCGCCTGCTTCTGCCAACCACAATCCATGTCAAGTTTGTAACTACCTATTGGTACACTGATTTGATTTTTGAGTCTAATTGCCTTCTTATATTCCAAGACCTACAAGAACAGAGATTACTTTCTATTGACCCACAGTAGCACCTAGAAGTTTGCACACAGCAAGAAAATGGCCAACACTTATCAGGGGAGGTAGAATAATAGAGTGGCTACTCTTGGGGACTTAGAGCCAGTGGGACCCCAGCCTGGCCACAGTACTGACTATGGTACACTAGCCATAAGCCTCTAGATGATTAGCTGATCTCAGTTTCCCCACCTATGAAATGGACATCTTATAGTTCTGGCTGACTTAAATGTTTAAATTTTGTTACTATTGACCTAATATTAGGTTTATTTACAATTGGTTTATTTAAGGGTTCAAACAATCTTATTTTATTGCTTCATCTGAGAAAACCCAGACAGCTAGTATTTTCCTTCGCATCCAGTTCCCTACCTAACTAATGGGAGCTACTAAGAGGATCTACTTCACATTAATATTTTCATAAGACGCTAACCTTTACAAAACCTTATTCATATATAAAAACAGAAAATGTGGTACAAATACACAATGGAGTACTACTCGGCTATTAAAAACAATGACTTCATGAAACTCATAGGCAAATGGATGGAACTAGAAAATACCATCCTGAGTGAGGTAACCCAGTCACAAAAGAACATACATGGTATGCATTCACTGATAAGTGGATATTAGCCCAGAAGTTCACAATACCCAAGATACAATTCACAGACCACATGAAGAAAGACTAAAGTGCAGATGTTTCGGTCCTTCTTAGAAGGGGGAACAAAATACTCACAGGAGGAAATATGGAGACAAAGTATGGAGTAGAGATGCTTCTATGCTTCCTGCTATGATGATAATGGACTGAACTGCTGAACTGTCGTCCAGTCCCAATTAAATGGTTTTCTTTATAAGAGTTCCTGTGGTCGTGCTGTGTCTTCATAGAGTTGGAAGCCCTAACTAAGACAGTCTCTAACCTACTCTCTGTCTGTATGGAGCTGCTTATTCTAAATGTATCATAGGCACGAGCTCAGACAGGCCATGCCATTTGAGTCTGGTCTTTTACTTCAGGTAAGCCTTTAGGAGTCATCCACGTCGTAACAGAATCCTTTGAATTTTCTTGCTATCTAGGAGTGATTGGCAGTGCCTGGGGCTCTGACTTCTCCATTGTCTGTCAGTGTTTGTTAGGCTTTGTTGTACACTCAATGCTGTGAAGGGGCAGCTTGAGCTTGTGTTTCTTTCATGGCTGATAGTGCAGAGCATCCCTTCTTGTGCTTACTTTACTAACTGTAAGCATGTGCGGATGTGTACTCGGGTGCATGTGTGTGTGTGTGTGTGTGTGTGTTAACTGTGAGCATGTGCGTATGTGTACTCGCGTGCTTGCGTGTGCGTGTGCGTGTGCGTGTGCGTGTGTGTGTGTGTGTGTGTGTGTGAGAGTGTGCGTGTCTCAGGTGAAATGTTTATTCAGATACTTTCTATTTGTCTTACTATTAGTGGGTTGTCAGGATTCTATGCATATTTAAAATATTTGCAGTATGAGACACACTTTCAGACTTTCCTCTGTCTTGTGGGTCCTTGGCTCATGTCCCTGGTGCTGACCCTGGCTCATGTCCACTGATGCACAGGAGTCTTTCCCTCTGATCTCTTTTGATCCACCTTGAAGCTCTTGTTGCTTCTGCTCTGCCTGTCATCTCAGAAGGCTTGGGTTGAGACAAGATCACCAAGATTCACTCCACTATCATATTGTGGGAGTTGTATAACTTTGGCTCCTACATTTACATCTGTGCTTTGTTTTGAGTTCTTCTTGTATTTGGTATGAGCAAAGGGCTCTAAGACCCCCAAATCTTCAGTCGTGGATATTTGATAGCATTGCCCAAGGAAAGAGTGCATAGTATGGATTGACTGAGCTTTGTTTCTAAGTGTGAGGTACATTTTCTGGAGTCTGTGTCTTTCTTCTGCATCTTCGCTGTCTTCTATTAAGTTGTTTCTTTTGTTGGCTGTCTTTCCTTGGTGTGGCCAGGCATTAAATTGACTAATGTTTGCAGCAGACTTGAAGCCCTGCTTGCATCTAGCGTTAAGGACTTAGTCCTGCAGAACTTATCAGCTGCTTGAAAAGCTGTATTTCTCTCAAGCAGAAAAATCCGTGTTTCTCTGAGTTGTGTTTTAGGCTTGAGCAACTTATTTCATGTAGTAATTATTAAATAATACTAGAGCAAAAACCCCTAACTCAATGCACTGCTATTTGCTTCTAGCCCTGGTATTTTAATTATTGTCAGAAGCAATAATGCCACCAAGCTGCAGAGGCAAACTCTTCAAAAGATACATTTGTCTTTACATTCATACCTAGTTCTGATTTGAATGATGAGCCCGGGCTTGGTAAAAGGTTTTAGCTTGCATTAATGTCTAAAATCTGTAAGAATTAAGAGATTGACTCAAATGCTTATATTTACCCCTGTTCTGAGCTGTACCTAGCTATGAAAAGCTGCATAGATTTGTCTTAGGTGATAGGGGAGGTATGCTAAGGTCAAACTCAGGCCAGAGCCTTGTGTGTGTGAGATAAATACTCTACCACTGAGCTACATTCTCAGCCCACACCCTTGTCTCTGTGTTCAAAGATGCTTCTGGGTTGGTTGTTGGGACAGCAAAGGGAAACAACAGAATCCAAGTCACTTTTAAGTTCTGCTTGCTGCAGATCAGCTTCTGCTCCCGTTCTTCCATCTTCCCCAGTTCACATTCACTCACTGCTGGCCATCTTCAGTGGACATACCTTTGCTGGGCCCAGTGTCCTGCCTTGCCTCACAGCACCTTGCACTTTTATTCTTTATTTTATTTTCCTGTTCTAGTTAGGATTCTTTTTTTCCTTTTATTGAAAATAGATCTTTCCCCACATAATATATTCTGCTTATGATTTCTACTTCCTCTACTCCTCCCAGTTCCTTCTCATCTCCCCTCCCATCCTGAGCCACCCTGTTTCTGTCTCTCATTAGAGAAAAACAAGCTTCTAATGATAATAAAATAATAATAATAATAATAATAATAATAATAATAATAATACAAAACTAATATATTAGAAGTGGACAATTTTATGGTGCCTAAAAAGTATGCATTTTAAAATACTTTTAACAGGCCTGCCTCACCTACAAGTCTATTTGGTTCTCAAGATGGGAGCCTTATTTTTTAACTTCTCTATACCCCACATCTAGCACAGTGCTTCACAGATAAGAGAGTCTCCATAAATATAATTATTAACAGGAGCCATGCCCAATGGCAAAGATTTGTAATCCTAGTAACTAAGAAGCTGAAGCAGGAGAGTCACAGATTGGAAGCCTGCCTGGGCTACAAAATGGACACAAGGCTAGTCTATGCAACTTAGTGACAACTGGTTTCAAAATAAAAAGGGGGCCAGGCATGAAACTCACTGTAGAGTCTTTGCCTAAGATGAGTGAAGTTCTAAGTTCAACCCCCCACCACCACAAGACAATAAAAATAGAAAAATTACTGATGCGACATCACATAAACTCCTTGTCCTTCACCTGCCAGGAAATGTCTTAGAGTGTTTGTGAAGTTTCATCTATACTTTGCAACTTTCAGGGGGCTTGATTTTTGATACTTGGACATTGTAGGGCCCATTGACTTATTTTTATATCACGAGTCATATGAGGAGAAGAAGTGTCTGTAATAGCCACATGCATGTGTCCCAAAATATGAAGAGGAGCACGTGAAGCTTTGCTTCTCCATCCCATAGCCTAGGCACTCTGGGGTCACCGGATGCGGTTTCAGACAGTGAGAGCTTACTTATCCCCTTTTTCATTTTCAGATCCTGCTTTAGGTGTTTTTGAGGACAGAGTTCCACAATATCCCAGTTCCAAGTGCTGAGTTTACAAGTCTAATTAATGTATCCTTTTATGCATTTGTCTAGAATGTTTCAGGCATTTAGAAAATGGTTCTGGTCAGAGAGATTGTGGCTTCCTCCGACAATAAAGTGGACAGACCTGGAAGATCATGAAGGACTTGTCTTCGTGAAAGCTTCCCACTTGTACATCACAATTCCATATGCCCTTCTCTTAATGGTCATCAGATACTTCTTTGAAAAGTAAGTGGTACTTAACCTGTTTCCCTTCCATCCCACCTTTTGCTGACTCTACCATGGTAAAGTCCAAGACCTTGTCCTTAATGAGTTCCTTGTTCAGAGTGCACACAAAACAGTATTTGCAGGCTGGAGAAGAAGAATTAGAGGTGTGAATAAACAAGACCAAGACAGGCTGAGACAGGGAGACAACCATGATGATCGTGATGTGAGCATGTGTGGAAACATCACTGTGAATTGCATTGATTGTACAATTAACACTGCTAATAGCAAATTGTGACAGTGCTAGAAAAGAACTATTTCTCGAAGATGAGCGGTCATTCTAGAGTGTCTGGAAAATACCAGAAATGTCTCAGTAAGGAGCAAACCAACTACCCCTGTGTAGCATAGCTTATTTTCAAGTTGTATAGTTGTCCTGTCTTCCCAAGCATGAGGAAATCAGAAAACAATAAGGAAATTTGCCTTCTCAGAAAATAATAAACATTTTCTTGATTTAATTTGTATAGATATTTCTATATACTATATTTCTATATACCCTATTCAACCCCACAATAAAACTCTATTAGTGTTCTGACAACAGGAGGCAAATGTTCATGTGTAGTTTCTGTAGTGGCCTCTGCCGTGAGCACATTAGTTCAGTTGAAGCAGGAAAAGCGTGTTTGAATAGCAAGAGCTGGAGAGACTTAAGACAGGCCTGATAAAGATCCAGTAGTCCAAGATCAAATGCAGCACAGACCACGTGTTCATAACCATCTGCAAGAGGCCTCACCTGGAGAGTCTGTTTGACCAGTTCTATTTCATGAACTAACCAAAAAACAGCAGCTCCACTTGGGTCAAAAATGGCCTGCTGCTCTCATGAAGAAGAGGCCCCTGGTCTGCCCCTGAACTGTGGCTCAGTGCACTTGAAAAGTCCTTCCCTCTAAAAACATTTAGTTTATTAATGTGTATCTATTTATGATGCCTTTCCTTTTCCCTTAGAGGTATTTATTTTTATTTCTGTGTACATATTTATGATACATGTATCTTGGTGTCTGTAGAAGCTAGAAGGCGGCATTGGACTCTGATGGAGCTGGAATTACATGCACTTGTGACCTGCACTAAGTCCTGCTGGGAACTAAATTCGGGTTCTATGGCAGAGCCACAGCACTCTTAACCATGGAGCCATCTCTCTAGCTCCTGTCCTTCCCTTTAACAGTTAACAGTGGGTAGCTATTGTTTCCAGTATCTGGTCAGCCGGTGAGACAGGGTGTCCTTTTGGTTGCCAGAGCATCACAGACCAAGTCTCTATGTCTAGGCATCACCTGGCTAACAGCGTGGAAGAAATCCTCTCTTTAATTCTTGCTTCCTCAAGGGATTACATGTAGTCATTTTGTTTGTTTATTTGTTTGTTTGTTTTTGAGACAGGGTTTCTCTGTGTATCCCTAGCTGTCCTGGAACTCACTCTGTAGAACAGGCTGGCCTCGAACTCAGAAATCCACCTGCCTCTGCCTCCGAACTGCTGGGACTAAAGGTGTGCACCATCACTGCCCAGCACATGTAGTCATTTTCTTCTAACTCCTTATCAAATTAATTCCCAATAACACATCCTGAGTTCTTTCTATTCTCTCTTTTATTTATCTTTATGTGTATGGGAGTTTTGCCTGCAGGTATGTCTGTGTGCCACATGTGTGCAGTGCCTGAAAAAGTCAGAAAAGGGTGTTTGATCCCCTGGTATTGAAGTTACAGGTGGTTGAGGGCCACCATGTAGGTGTTGGGATTTGAACACGGGTCCTCTGAAAAAGCAGCGAGTGCTCTTACCCACTGAGCCATCTTTCCAGCTCAGTTCGTTCAAGTCTGTGATGCTACAGAAGCGTATTTCTTTCAGTGAGCTAGAAAGAATATTCGACATGGCAGAGGGATCCACACTTCTTCCTAAATTAAGATAAAAGTTTATGCTTTCCTCGGGATTCTATATTATTTGTTATAAATTAAACCATTTTTATCCTAAATAATGTATTTTCTGTTTCTTTTGTTGTTGTTGTTGTTTTTTGTTTTTTTGAGACAGGGTTTCTCTGTGTAGCCCTGGCTGTCCTGGAACTCACTCTGTAGACCAGGCTGGCCTCGAACTCAGAAATCCGCCTGCCTCTGCCTCCCAAGTGCTGGGATTAAAGATGTGAGCCACCACTGCCCAGTTTGTATTTTCTATTTCTTACAAAGGTATTTGTAAGTACAGTTTAGATGATACAAAACCCATAAGTAATCTTGAGGTGAGAAAACAGGAGGCTAATCTTCAAGTGCTCAATGGTGCTCTAACAAACATGCCATGACATCAGGTTCAACAGTGTTGACTTGAGTGAGGGTCTGTTTGTTTGTTGCTTGTTTGTTTTCTGGCTATACAGACATTTTTTGAATCTCACAGTACAATGCCTCTG
This sequence comes from Montemys delectorum, assembly GCA_019843815.1. Lineage (NCBI taxonomy): Eukaryota > Metazoa > Chordata > Mammalia > Rodentia > Muridae > Montemys > Montemys delectorum. Next base: position 9,155 of record JADRCD010219068.1, read on the forward strand.
ATAGTGGAAGAGAGTAAGCAAATATCTTCTGGGAATCAAGAGAGAGCTTAGGAAGTTTACTGTAAATGTGAACCTTCTGGATTGCCTTCGCAAATCTTATACACTTGATACTGTCAGACTGTTTATGTATTTATCCATTTATTTAAGTTAAGACAAATAGTTTCTTGCTGGTTTACCTTCTAAAAATTCTTTAATGTCTTTGAAATATGGTTTCAAAGAGACCTACTCAAAGTTCAACACATGAGAACTGGACAGTCCACAGAGGATAGAGTGTAGCCCCTGAAGCCCAAGGCAGAGGTGGAAGGTGCAAAGCCAGGCCACTTCTTTCATGCCTTTGTACCCAGAGGAGGTCCCCGCTTCTCCCCTTTCTCACCATCTCATAGAGTCCTGAGAAACCAATCTGCAGTAGTTTTTAGAGTTGAGAAAACATTATCCACTGCTAACTGGCTAGCATGAATCGAAATGGCCTCACAGGAACTGTACATTAGAGCAGGAAGTTTGATGCTGGAGGCCTGTCTTTATTCATGTGACGGTGGAATCCTTATGCTGCGTGGGCCTGCAGGGTTGGTTGTATAACTGATATGATACCAAGACCTAATTCCCCTCCTTTCTTGAAAACAACCAGCAGAAGAAGGCTGTCTGCTTTGCCCTCTGTCCATCTGCTGCAAGCTACTTTCTTTTTACATGTCTCTAAATGTCATGGGCTTTTTCCAATAGAACTTAGGCTGCCTGGAAGTTGGAATCCTTTTTTCTTTTTAATCACATTACCTGATGAAACTTTTACTTAACTTCTGTATTTAAAAAATGAAATAAAGGGCTGATCATCTGATCATTCATAACCAAGTTTCTAGATTGTAATTAAACAGAAACTTGTTGAAGTCCTAGAATGGACAAAACCTGGCAGAAGTTACAGCCTTTGTCAGAACTGGAGAAAGGAATTTATTTATTTATTTATTCATTCATTCATTCATTCATTCATTCATTTATCCCTCCTCCTGTTGTTGCACAGGTTGGGCAAAATGTTTATTTAGTTAAGGATCATCTCAAAGTTATGAGCCTTCTGCTTCTGTCTCCCAAGGCATGCTAGGCGAGTGCTTTACTAACTGAGATACACTGAACTCTTTACTTGTGTGTGTGTGTGAGAGAGAGAGAGAAAAAGAGAGAGAGAGAGAGACCAGTGGTTATGCTTTGGTATGAGGGCCTGAGTTCAATCGTAAAAATGTCACTCATGATGGTATAATTACATATGCTTGTAATCCCAGAGCTGGGGAGGCAAAGACTGGCAGATTCTTGGGGCCTGTGGGCCAGTTGATCTAGCATAATCAGTGATCCCCAGGCCATCTCAAAAAACAAAGTAGGTGGCTCATGAGGAGCCACATCTGAGATGTTTCTCTGACCTCGACAGTCATGTGCATGCACATTCAGACATGCACCCACATGAACACACACACACACACACAGACACATGCATGCATGCATGCATGCATGCATGCATGCTCCACTCTGTACCCACAGTACATTCAGGAGGTTAACAAAAATGTCAAAATAAGGACCTCTGAAATTCTTTTCTGTGTAAAAAAGGCTAGCAGGAATATTTGGAGTCAACATTTTTACAATTAGACAAAGATTCATTATGACACAGGGCATGTTGTCTAAGAAAAACAGTAAAACCCTGGAAAGAGCATTGAGGTTTGCTTAATTTTTGCTGCCTTTATCTATCTTTGTAATATCCCTGAAGAGCTAAGAGCTCAAGCACACTGCTTTAATCTCAGCACTTGGGAGGCAGAGATAGGTAAATCTCTCAAAGTTTAAGGTCAGCCTGCTTTCCATAGTCAGTTCCAGACCAGTCAGGTATACACAGTGAGACTAAGAAAAACAAAACAAAACAAAACAAAAAACCCAAACACACAAACAATTTAAAACAAAACCAAAACTCCTGTGTACAATACACCCTTGCAGTCTGGCAGACACTAGAAGGAGAGAGCTGGAGTCTTGCAAAGCATTATTAATGAAGAATTGTCATCACCTGACTGTCTAGTAAACACAAGTTATAATGCTGTGCCTGTAGTCCATCTCCCTCACAGCATGCCCAAAATGTTTTAAAAGGGTCTATTCCTAGGAGTATGCTTATCTGGAAGAATTAAAGGCAACTGACTGCTTGAGGAAATAATAATAACCAGTTCAAAAATTCAACTAAGCCCAAAACTCAAAATGAAAAGCAGAGAGCGGAGGTGTCAGGTGGGGTGGAGCCATGCAAAGCTCTGATGTATTCTTGGAAATCTTGAAGAGCAGTCTGAGGTTTAACAGTTTGTCCAGGTCCAGGCAAGACTCCAGAAGTCCCTCAGTTCTCACTTCTCCATGGCTCTGATGCACTCTGTAAACAGAAAACCAGGTAGAATCCTGCTGCCTGGCTGCCAGTGGTGCTGGATCCCAGCACATGCCCAGAGCCCCAGCAGACTGGGGATCCTGTTGGCTCCAGGCGTTGAAGGAAGCCTCTGTCTGGTCATCAGCTGCATAGCAACCTGACGTGCTGGAGACTCCAGCACCCACACATGACAGAGTACAGGATATACAGTTCAGGTTTTCAGAGTGACTTAACTCACAAAACAGCTGAGGAGGAAAGCAATCTGAGGTCTAACGTCACCACCAACATGAAACAAGACCTAAGCAGACATGTTAGAAGCAGGGAATTGTGGTACATATGCCGAAGACAGTGTCATCAGGAAAGCAAGGATGTTGGATGTATTGGCTGTTTAAAGCATTTTCAGAGAATTAGAAACAGTGATGCTTTGGAACGAAATGAAAGCAGGAAAGCAATGACTCAGCAAACCACAATAGCAATGAAATAATGGAAATCATAAATCAAGACAGAGTGCCAAAGAGAAGTTCTAAAATTTAAAAAGGTATGACCGAAATGAAAAAGAAGATTGTAAAGGGTTTTGATAAGTTATGCTATTTATGGGCATTAAAAATCCACCAACTTAGTGTGACTACATTTCCATTTGGAAAACTTTTTTATACTCTTTGTTTAGTTGCATAAAATAATAATAATAAGTCTGCATTGACTAGAACATAATATATAAAGACATGATTTCTATAGTACAAAGGAAGGAAGAATGGAGGAGTTTGTTTTTTTTTTATCCCATTGAAAGTTGCAGCCCCTTAGGACGAACAACAATTACCAACTAGTACCCTCAGAGCTCCCAGGGACCCAACCACCAATCAAGGACTATACAGGGTGGGATTGAATGTACTGGAAGCAGGTATATAGTAGAGGATTGCAAATTCGATCATCAAGAGGAGTAAAGGACTTCGGCCTTGTGAAGGTTTTGTGCCCCAGTGTAGGGGAATGCCAGGGTCAATAAGTGGGAGAGGGTGGGGTGACAGGCATGGGGAAGGGGGAGGCAAAAGGGGTTTGTTCTTGTTGTTTTTGTTTGTTTGTTTGTTTGTTTGTTTGTTTTGGAGGGGAAAATGGGAAAGGGAAAATGTACATGTAAATAAAGAAAATACCTAATTAAAAAAAAAAAAGAAAGAAAGTAATTTGCTATTATTTTGAACCTGGATGTTATAAATTAAGGTGTATTATAATTCCAGAAGGATCCCTGTGAATAAATAGGCAGGGGCTTAGGAAGAAATAGGTTTAAGCTTTATAAGCCATCAAACTGAGCAAGCATCTTTAGGACACCCTACCCAACAGCAGCAAGTCTGCGCTCCTCATGCCATGCCATGTGCCAGACCAAAGCATAAGTCTCAGTGAATGGGAGGGGATGGCGACTGTGCACAGGAAGTGAGGATAGAAACCAGGAAATTAGCAGATAAATGAAAATTACATCAACACACTTCTAAATAACCAGAGAAGGCATCTCTCAGTAAACCAGAAATATCTGTAAGAGAATGAAAAAGAGCACACTATACTAGAACCTTCTGGAATGTGGATGTAGCTGGTCTGGGAAGAGTTTTCAGCTTCAAACTCCTCTGTGTAAAAAATGAAGAAAGCTCAGATTAAAAATACATTTCCACCTTAAGAAAGGTGAAAGCCAGCTTAGAGCAGAAGTTAGGAATACTAACAATTCTGGCAAGAAATGGATAGAAGCGTCTACACAGCCAGTGTGATCTCAGTTGCCAGCAAAGCCAAGCACCTGGGGGATCTAGGGTAACTGGAAACCTGACACATTATTGACAGGAATGAAGAATGGTACAGCTACTTTGGAAAGCAATTTTCCTGTTTCTTATAAAGCTGCGAATACTTAATTTAAGCCTTAAAGTGAAATTCTAAATATAATATTTCATCCTTATAATTCCCAAATCTTGGACATAAATGTATTTGGACTCACAATGAAATATATTCTAAATTGTGTAGTGTACCCTGTATTCTTAAAATTATTGCTTGTGTATAGGTTTGAAAACTTTCTCTCCTTGGACATAGATTTGTGGTGTTCTTATTTTGTTTGTCTGTCTTTTGTGATACTGAAGCTACACTGGAACTCACTGTGTATCCCAGGATGGCCTCAAATTCACTGTATTCTTTCTCCTTCACCCTCCCAAGTGTTAGGTTATAGTCATTAGCCACAATGCCCAGCCTGTCTCCTTGGAAGTTTTGGTGCACAGAGACATAGGTGGTTTTCCATTGGCAATGTGCATTAGTCAGATTTCCATTGCTGCAACAAAATACCCCCAAATAATTAATTTATAAAGCAAACATAGCTTCCAGTCCAAGGTTGGGTGACCTTAGTGCTTTGGCTCTGGTGAGATGTCACAGCATAGAAGGAGCACGTGGCAGAGCAGAAAGGAAATGGAGAAAAGACTCTGAGGACCTATGATCCCCTTGGAAGACAGTCTTCCAATAACTTTAGGACTTCCCAGTAGGCCCACCTCTTAATGGTTTACCACAGCTCCTAAGAGCACAGAACCTATGGACTAAGCTTTTCAATGTGGCCCATTGGGTACACTCAGCATCCTAAGTAGAACAATACAAGCAAATGTCCAAGCTTTTTCTGGACATCTAAAGGTACAGCCTGGGTTTTCTGGTATGGGCATGGACTTCTTACTTCTCAAACCTTCTTCTCATATTTTGTAGGTTTGTTGCTACACCTCTAGCAAATGCACTTGGCATTAAAAAGACACAGCATAAAGTTAAACCAAATGCCATCTTAGAGAATTTTTTCAAGTATTCCACAAGCAATCCATCACATGTAAGTAACAATTCAATTCTTTGCTTGTAGACTTAAGGACCCCCTTCCTTAATGGTTTAAACATCTTGACCTACTTTTGTCTGTACAACAAAGACCATCAAAGGGTTTCATTCATTGATTACATTGCTTTGCTCTGTGGATAGATGCTGTAGCATCTCAAATGTGATAAAGTATAAATATGTATTAGAAAGTCACTGGCAAACATTGCTTGAAACTATAGTATCATGCATTAACAATCAATTCCATAACAATTTAGGCTTGGTGTTGGGGCTTATTCCTGAGACAGAAGGATTACCATGAGTTTGCCCCTGGCTTGGACTATGTACTGACTCCAGGGAAAGCCTGAAACACATAGCAAGACTCTGCCTTACAAATACAAATAAATAAATAGTATCACAAGTTCATTTTAATGATAGTTTTTAAATATTTGAGTGAAGAAGGTGACACCTGATAATTTGATGATTGTGCCCCATGGCGATACATCATGAAGTCCCCACAAAGTCCTTTTTAACACTTACCCTTGTTTTGTCCAATGCCTCAACATACACAGAAATGTGCAGAAGTCCTGATTTATCCCCAAAAGTAGAATTTTCAAGAGCATCACAGTCCTTTCACAATACAAAGTATCCTTGGGTGATGCAGTACACTGAAGGTTTATATATCACAAAACATTTTATTTCATAGTTATAAGGCCATGTCCACATGCACCTCTGTTTTATTATTGTGCATAGTTAAAATGGTAGGCAAAATAGACCTTCTCCTAAAATGGCTCTCTTCTAGACTAAAGAAATAAAGACCAGCTATCTTTTTTAAAAATCAAGACTATGTGCTACCAACATTTTAGGGAAAAGGTTTTGAGCCATTTAAACTGCATTGGTTAAATTGGGCTGTGCTTGTCGGCTGGGGTATCATTGCTCCGGTGGGGTCCTTACACAGGAAGGTATGCTGAGGTTTGACACAACATAAGGCTTAGAGTGTAGTGTGGCTCACGGCTAAAGAGCTATCTATAGCTCTTTCTGCTCTTAGCTTCTGCACGTGACTGACTTTATCAAACAAGGACAGTCTGATACCCCACAGCCACCTGTTCTCTGTTTCCAGGTACTTTAAGTGACCATGGTCACCCACCCAAATAAATACTTAGGTTTCCACTGGTGGGGATGTGTAAAGAAATCCTCTGACGGTTCTAATCCTTTTTCTGTTTGGTAATAACTAAAATCCATAATACCTTACATGGAATGTGTAGCTCCTATCAGCTGTACTTGCTGAAACAAAGAACTCCAAGTCATTGGAAAGTGTGTGTGTGTGTGTGTGTGTGTGTGTGTGTGTGTGTGTGTGTGCTCGAGCACGCACTATGGTGTGCATGTGAAGATCAGAGGACAACTCTTGGAAGTCAGTTCTCTCCTTCCCACTCTGGGCTGCAGAGGTTAAATTCAGGCCATCAGATTTACCTGGTAAGCACATTTACCCACTGAGACGTTCTCAACACCTCTGAAGACTAAGATATTTTAAATAATTGAGAAAGCTTGCTTCCTATGGAAGGAAAATGGCCATGTGACAGTCAAAATAAAACTGGGAAAGAACTTGACCAGGTGATGTTCATGATTGAGCTGAGGAAACAAATCCCAGCAAGGGCAAACCAGCTGCAACGCAGTTAATACACACCTGGACCAGGACCAGGAGCAGGAGCAGGAGCTCGTCCCATACCAGCCCACACCCCTGCAGGGCTCCTACAGCTCCACCCCAAGGACTTCATCATCTATCCACAGCATGGGAAAACTTATTTAAAAAACAAACGCCCACACAGTTGGAGTTGTGCTGGTTTCAACTCCACAAACAGTGAGATCCAACTTGACATAAGTATAACTTGAACATGTCTATCAAGTGAGAGAAAAGGCATCGTACTTCACCCCACAGTATTGGTGAGCTTTGTCTACCAAACCAAGGAGGTGATGGGAAAAAACTCCTGATTCCCAGTGCTCCTGGCTCACAAAGGGATACACACTTGGGTAGCAGATCTAGATAGCAAGAAAAATACTTATTCTGAAAGGTTCTAGAATGTAGGAAGATGGACTGTAACTCAGGAAGGTAAAGTTGTGGCTCGAGTGGTGAGTCAGATACAGAAACGAGAACTTCACGAGAACTTCAAGGGCATTGGTCAGCACCACACTAAAATATCTTCTCCATTTATAACTGAAGTTTAAAGCAAGTTACTGAGTAGATTAAAAATGTTTTGTATTAAATTATGACCTGAGTATAACCACTACAATCATATGCTAATCCTAGAATGTAAATAGAATAGTTACGCCCGTAGGAAACACCTACCCTCATTCTAACAATTGGGCTCCTAAGCCCTAGGCTGTTCCTCCAGCTGTAGTTTGCACCAATAAAGCAGCAACATTCCAGAATGGCCAGGGGTGTCTAGCTGTGATATGGCAATGTCATCTATAAAGATGGCCACACACATAGCTTTCTTGATTTCATATGCAGCCCAGAGCCCAACAGAACAGGTTGGGTTACATGCAGTGTACACAGTATTAACCCTGAGCTCCTCAATTTGCCCTTCTTGTAGCATCCTTGGCACACAAAAGTAGATGCCAATGTCTAAAATTTGAGGTTGATACCATCAATTTTCTGTCTGTTGAATACAGAGTTCTATGGACTATTTTAAAGAGGCTTTTTTCAATGTAGACTATCCCAGAGAGTAACACTTGCTTCTTAATTGTCCTTGTTCCCATTCCCATAGTGACGTGAACTCTTCTCTACATGTCTTAGGTGTTCAGAAATTGCTTGCTTTGTGTGCTAAGAGAATGGGTCTTGATGGTTTTGTGTGTAAGGCTCCTCTCTCAAAAATAATACGTTTATGATGCCAGTATTGTACAGATGCACTTTCAGCTAGGTGCCTCTGTATCCTAAAACAAGGAAGAAAACACCAACAACATATGTTTGCTATCTTCTCAATGAGTGTGCTAGTCAGGTGCTTATAGAAATGGTACAATAGTAACAAAACTGGATTGGTCTAAGATCTGTGAAAATTCCAGAAAGAAGTCAAGGCCTGTTTACTTTGCTCACTGCTGAATCTCTAACACCTAACATTGTGCCTGGTCTGCTAGGAAGGAGAGGCTCTTTGCATGTTTTTGAGTAAGTGGTATTTAAATGGTAAAGGGAGCTCTAAGGTGTTTTCACTGTAAAGACCCAGAATACAGTGCACCAGCTACTCAGACTAAGCCTGTGACAGAAGAAGATGCACCAAGCAATGGGATTTGAACTGCATATTGTTTCAGGGAATCAATAGGCTGTCAGGTTATTTTAGAAGCAAGAAATGTATGTAGATTTCCATTTAGTACATGATTTTCAGCCCACAGTCATTTTTCTGCTGTGAACATGAGTCCCCAGCATTTACAGCATTGGGTTCTGTGTATAGCACATGTTCATCCCATGGCTCCAAGCCACTCCTGTGAGGTGGGTGCTTTTATACCTGGCCATTCTCCTCAGGGCAGAGTGAAGCGCTCAAGGCTCCCCGACTAGGGGCAGCAGGGCCTTTGGTTTTCAGCTTCCTGTCCTTCCCACCACCTTTGTGGCCTGGATCCCTGCTGCATCCTTTTCCTCCATCCAGGCAGAATGTATATGATGCCATCTGTGTTGGAGTATCATCCTGCTGTCTTGTTTGACCTAGGGTATAAGGCTTTTGCTGTGAAAAACAGAAGCCTAGCACAGAAGGGAAACATGGGAATATGGACATGAAATCTACATATAGTCTCCATCCTTATTGTCACCTTTGCAAGAGTAAGGTGACAAAATGCAAGCAGGTGTAACCCACCACATCCATTCCAGACAAGATCCTCTCTGGAGTGACTCCTTGTGTGTTCTCTGTAGTTGTGTCTATGGGGCTGCTTTCTGATCCTTAAACCTTCCCTACCCATCCCACTGTCACCATCTTCCCATCTTCCCATCTTCCCCAGCATGTTTCAGGGTTCAGTTACAGTGTGACTTCCAAGAGCTGCATGCATAACGCAAGGTCAATCTTGCCCTGTCTCTCCATAGCTCAACAAGCTGCCTTGTCATAATTCCTTGCTGCACTTTAGGACAACCACATAAGACCGACTGATCTAGATCTTCAGATTGTTGTGCAGTGCTGGAAAGTGACACTAGTGAGCAGCTACCCGTTCAGTCTTCTCAAAGAAACAAAACAAACAACCAATGATGGTTCCAGAATCCCTGACCTATCGAATGTTGAATGAGCTGTTTTGTGGGGAAGTGGTGACTTTGATGTGATCTGTTGTTCTCTGTTGTCTCTTGCCTTCTCGTCAGGTTAGTGAAGGGCCAGCCACTCAGTAAAGATACAGAACCACAGTTACTCTTCTGCCTGTGCCCAGCGTGTGGCTTCTGGTGACTGTGCTGGAGTCCTGGTTCCTGGACCATTGTGATCCATACCAGATGATGTAGCAGAAACTATCTGGCTGATCACAACCTGCTGGACGATCAGCAGCCAACTTTGTCAAATTTAGCCCCTAGAGCGCTCATTTGCAGTTAGCTTAAATTTACTGTAAAGCTCTGATTAATAATTTTAAGAGTAGTTTCACATCAAAGTCCCGGGACTGTATTTTTCTCTCTGGAAATGTTAGGGCTTGGTCTCAGCTGGCCCTTGGGGATGGGATCCACTGTGCCACAGCTGAAGCTTGTGTCTTGGGCAGGAAGCTGAGAGTTAGCTTTAGGAAATCTGGATTTCGTTTTGTTTTGTTAAGAAGGCATTTTTAGATCAATGCCATTTCAAAAGATCTGATGAAGAGCATGTTCCTTGTGGAAGTGGAGAGCGATAGTGACCATAGGTCTGGTGTACAGAACATACCTGTGACAATCCTACCACAGAACGGGTCTAGTCCTCTTGTCCTCTCTGGGCAGCAATCCATCACCTGTGCAGTTTCCTATTTTAAAATCATAACCTGCAGAGCTTCTGCTTCCCAGAGGAGAGATCATCATCATTATTATACTTTACAATCATTATTTTAATGGTTGGAAATCGTTTGGATTATTTTGTGTACCAATTTGATTGTAGAAGTGTCTAACCAGCATCTGCTGGGGTTTTCCTTGGATTATCATCTGTGACTACAAGAAAGACTTCATGAAGTAACAGAAAGCCTCCTAGCCCACGTCTTGTGACTGTTTCCACGTCTTGCACAAGCCCTAGCAACTCTTAAGAAAATTTATGTGTCTCTGTAGGAAATATGAGGAAATTGTATTTGATTGACACTGTAAACTCTACTACTCTATCCGGCACCTAGCAGGCCATCTATTTAGGAATAGATCTTTGTGAGTTCACACACACACAACCAAAAACCTTGAGTCGCTAATATGTAGATAGTCGTTCCTTCTCAGTAATCCACAAGCTAGGACTCTCACATTCTCTGTTTTCTGTTTGTTTGGCTTTGGCTTGGGGCCTGTGTGTGTGAACGTGATCTCACTAACAATAAAAGATGAATTCCCTGGCTTGGGGTCTTCTGCCTGTTCATCTCACCATCCCCTAACTGTGTGACATTTGACCCCGTTCTTTACCTTAGTTTTTACAGATGTGTAGAGTGTGTATATGCTTGTGCATGTGTGTGCGCGGGTTATGGTGTGCCTGTGAGGAGGACTCCTTCCCCATGTCCTGCCTTTACCTGCGGAGATGCCTGCTGGCTGCTGGCTCTCTCTCTCTCTCTCTCTCTCTCTCTCTCTCTCTCTCTCTCTCTCTGATAGCTGCTGTTTGCTCATTCATCTCTTCTCTTTTTTTCAGACTGATGTTTATGGACTGGCCAAGAAGTGTAACTTGACAGAGCGCCAGGTTGAAAGATGGTTTAGGATTCGGCAGAATCAAAACAAGCCTTGCAGGTTGCAGAAATTCCAGGAGTCTTGGTAAGAAGAACGAGAAGCTTAGGTAGCTCTGTAGTTTTAGCCAACAGGGTGGCCATGCAGCGCACACCCTGATACTGGAGGGGAAGGGTCCAAATGAATTCTCCACTTTCCATAGGACCATTCCTGTTTGGCAGGAACAAAGCAAACAACCCGTACCCCAACCAAGCAAGTTTGGTTTATTTGAATGGTTACATTAAGTACATCTGCCAAGGTAACAAACCAAAGCACAAAGCACAATCTTACAGCGACTCAGCAGCAGAGTCAGTGCAAAATGTACAGTTAGCGGCTACTGAGAGATCCCAAGGTTTGAATTCAGTTGTAAACAGTGTACATTGTTAAGCAACGTAAGGAAAGCATAATTCAGAAAGGTTTTTTTTTTTTGTTTTTGTTTTTGTTTTTGTTTTTTTAACTGAGGAAAAAATGTTATCCTTAACTGTCCTTGCTTCCTTCTCGTCTTCTAGAAAACACAGGCTCTCAGTGTCTCAGGACCCAGTGTCTCTGCAGACATTCTGTACTTAGCCTGAACCCAGACAAACCATGAGCATGCCTTATCTGGTGTTTCTCCTTTCTAGGGCTGAGGTTAGAAAGTCTCAAGACTTTGTTCCATGTCTGCTGTCTTTATGGTTATGGGGGCGACAGATGTGAGACTGCATCCTAGGGCACATCCCTCAGAATGTCATCTCTGTTCTCTTCTTTATTGTAAGGAGCCACCATGTGCAACAAGCTCTGCCTGCATGTACATGGAGGCACTGGAGCTTAGGCAACATACCAGTGGCCATATCTCTGCAGACAAGGGACTCCTCTCCAGAGGCTGTCATCTGCAAAGAATTCTTATGCTAGAGTGGGGCCTCATGAGCCCCTCCCCGACCCAAGCTGGAATGTGGACCAGCTTGCTTGTGCGCGGGCTTGTGCGCAGGGGGGCGGGGGGGGGGGGGCTATGCTGGGCTGTGAGTTAATGAGTAACTGTGGCTGTGCTATAGCAGGAAGACAGTATTTCCAGCGCTCCCCATTGTCTTCAGGCCCTTACCATGTTTCAGCCTCTTCTCCCACCATGGTCACGGAGCCCTGAGGCAGGGATGGATATAGATGCCTCATTTAGGCCCGAGAACACCCAGTAATCACTTACTGACCAGTATTAACTGCTGGCTGCTGCACAAAGAAAGTTTTTCTTCCAGTCTTGAGAGCAGCACTAAACTATAGCTTTAACCATGAATATTTGGAAGGCACCTCATAACATGTTCATAGAGCAAACCAACAGAAGTCAATTTCTCCCCAGGGCCTATGCCTCTCCCCCATAGGCTCTTGATTAGATTTATAGGACCAGGAGGGAATTCTCCTCCCATGAATCGGGGCAGGCAATTGAGGCCTGATTTATGAGAGCGTTCTTTCTCATTTTCTTCTCTCTCTCTCTCTCTCTCTCTCTCTCTCTCTCTCTCTCTCTCTCTCATTGTCCATTTGGCTTGTGGCTCATTACTTGCTGGGTGTTTAGTTTGTTCTCACAGTTCTTAAGTCTTCTGCATAGTAGCCCTGTATCTGGTGTGCCCTTGGCAATAAGCTGTCTCGCCCCTGTGCTAACTGCAGGGTTTTTTTGCTGTGCAGAAACCGTTTAATCTCACAGCATTCCCCCCCTCCCCATTGATTCTCGTTTTCACTAATGGCTTGAGCTAGACACTCTACTCAGGAAAGCCCTTGCCTGTGTTTATGTCTTGAACTTTTTTACATACATTTTTCACTCAAAGTCTTCTTGGGTCTCACATTAATATCTTTGATACTTTTGAGTTGATTTTTGTACAGAGTGAGAAATATAAATCATAGTAAGTCCCAAATGTGGGTATCCTGTTTCCCCGGTACCATTTATTATGGGGCTATTTTTTTTTCCAATGTATTTTTTGACATCTTTGTTGGCTGTATCTGTGACACTATCATATTCCATCTGTCTATATGTCTGCTTCTTGGGCAAGTACCATAGCACGCTTGCTTTTGTGGCTCTGGAGTAGGATCTGAGATCAGGCATTATGGTGTGTCCAGCATTGCTCTTTCCACTGTTTGGATGTTTGTGCTCCTGTGTGGATTTTAGGGTGAGATGAGCTTATACTTGTTGGACTCTGGGATACCTGTTCTTCAAAGCCTGTTGTACCAGATTCCCTTGTCCTCCGACGTCCATCCCTGTTCCAGAAGACTCAGCTTTTCCTTTCTTTTGGCAGCTGGCGATTCACATTTTACTTCATGATAACCGTGGCTGGAGCTGTATTTCTTTATGATGTAAGTTGTCATTTGGAATCCGTCTTGAATTTTAAATATTTTTGCCTATGAATTCTATCAGTGCAAAGCCCTCACCTCAAAAGTATAAATAAACTGACCCTGACCCAGGAGCACAGAGAGAGCCCATCCCATGTGGTGATGCCTTCCTGAAGTTTTGTAACAGAACAAAGCAAATCATAAATGGAAATACTTTTAAAATGCTTCAGTGGAAATGCCAGACAAGTAGGTCACAGCAAGGTAGGGATTCTCATTTTTAATCTTTGGTTGGCAGAAACTAGGGTTCTATTTGTCTATTCCGAAGGACCCAGTAGCCATAAAGATGCTAGGTCATATACAGGGTAGATGGCAAGTATCCATTAGGAGGGGCTCACTGCTCCCCAAGATAAATGGAAATTAGGCTCTGACCCACAACATTCTAACCTATCCACAATCTTTGACGTTCTAGTCAGTTAGTCAGCATACAGATCCTTGTCTGTTGCCCTGGAACTTCTTTTTTTGTTTGTTTGGTTTTTTTCGAGGCAGGGTTTCTCCGTGTAGCCCTGGCTGTCCTGGAACTCACTCTGTAGACCAGGCTGGCCTCGAACTCAGAAATCTGCCTGCCTCTGCCTCCCAAGTGCTGGGATTAAAGGCGTGGGCCACCACCGCCTGGCCTCCCCCAGAACTTCTTTCACACTTCTTTCAGGACATAATACTCCATAAATTAACCAGATTAAGAACTCTTGTTTAGCATGAGCAGGGCCGGAAATAAGCCGCCTGTTATTTTATTGCTGTAATTGTCTCAAGGTATTTTTACCTTCTCATTTATTTATTTATGTGCCTCTCTCTGTGTGACTCTGTCTCTGTCTCTCTCTCTCTGTCTCTCTGTCTCTCTCTCTGTCTCCTGACATGGGTTCTCAATGTGTATCTGAGGCTGGGCTGGAACTCACTATAGCCCATGCCAGCCTCAAACATGAAACCTTCCCCTCCAGCATTCCAAGTGCTGAGATTATAGGCATTGGCTACTAACCCAGTGTGAGGAACAGATATAATAACTGATCCAGAAATTGTCTTTTAGCATATTTCTTTATTCAAAACAGTTCCTTCAATAAGATAGTACTAGTATTGACACCAGATTCATTGTAAGTAGTGAATTTTACAGTATTACATGGGAATGTGAGTCAGTGCCTACAGAGGGAGAAATACATTTAACGGAAGAAATGGGATCTGCACAGGAGAACCAGTACAATAGGAAAGACACAAGTGAGTCACTACAACAGTGAACACACATGTGGGTCAGTGTGACAGTGAACACTCATGTGGGTCAGTGTGGCAGTGAACACACATGAATCAGTAGGACAGTGAACATACACATGGGTCAGTGTGACAATGAACACACATGAATCAGTAGGACAGTGAACATACACATGGGTCAGTGTGACAGTGAACATACATGAATCAGTAGGACAGTGAACACACATGTGGGTCAGTGTGACAATGAACACACACATGGGTCAGTGTGACAGTGAACACACATGTGGGTCAGTGTGACAGTGAACA